>MU832133.1:0-85679 GCA_029204225.1 Diphasiastrum complanatum | reverse complement strand
CCGAGGTTGAGGCTTACTGGCTAAGACCCTGAAAATGTATCATGGTGCATCTAGAACTTCAAAATAGACTTGACAAAGTTTGTATGAAGAGGAGTTTCTATCTTCTTAGAATATATGGCCCATAGTAAGGATTGTTTTCATCCATAGTGCTATTGAACTGAGTTGTGCAGAATTAGGGAAGAGGACATTTGATGCATCACATTTTCTTACGACATGACTCGGTGGATCATCAGAAAATGATGAATCTTGGGAGAGCTCTGAAGCTTCTTTTACAAAACTTCTTGTCATGATATTTTTAATGGGCTAAGTCCATGCTTATGTTGTGCCAATGAGCTTGCCTATGAAAGCTTCTAGAAATGACTTTAACCACCCATAACATTCATAGACTTTGTTGCTGCAGCTGGTAACTAAATGTCGAGACCTTATAGAATGAATCAATCTTTTCAGAATGGGATTGAAAATGATTTTTACATACACTATGAGCATCATCAATTTTGATGTATGGCAATGTCTGTTCTCTACAAGGAATTATGTTGATGTTCAATGCTTTCTGCAGTGAACTCGTGTTAGATGTCAGTCATTTTACTGGAAGAGGAAGTATGGGACTTCTTGGAACACGTGAATCATAGCAAGTCATGCAGTTGTTTTATCTTAAGAAGCTCTTTATTTTTTGTTCCGAATGCTCATAGGCAGAGCAGGTAATATATCATATTGTTTGGCTTCTCGTTGGTATTCATCTAATCTTCAACCTCAAATTCTTTAGTGTAGGACTTTTCCTGATAAAATTTTCTGCCATTAAAGAGCTCTTGTGGGGTTTACTTGTTTAGTAGTCTCTTACATTTTATTTTTTGCAGATGGTGAAGAAAGGCTTGCTGGGGAAACAGCAGCTGCAGCAAGTAGAGCTGGTAGGTGGCTGAATCAAATCGGCCAAATCTCGCAAAATGGTTGCTGTCGTCGTGTTGCTCAAGTTCGTGCTCTTCATTTAGCCTTCTGGAAGTTGCTAGCTACGGAGGGCCTTCATGAACCACTGTTACAAGTTGAAATGCCTCTTGTAAGTTGAAAATCAAATAAAGAACTATGGCAGAAAATCCACAAGTGAGAAGTTTATTCTCTTTAAAAGTTGCTGAAAACCAGATAAAATCATATCAGTACTATATGAGGCTTGATGTTTTCTACTCACTCATGGGCATTGAAATTCTGATTGATCAGTTTCCATTGAATACACCTTGGAGCTCTGGCATAGGACACAAAAAGTGGATGACTAATGCTGTTGAAAGAAGTTTTTTGCACTACAGTGCGTTTTTTTTATAAAAAATGAAGCTCCATTCATTTTGGTAGACCATAAAGGATCAAAACAGTGATAACGTGAAATGGTCAAAATTAGTAACTATCTCCTTGTTTCTTTGGTAATTAGGTGAAAGTTCTTGCTTGCATGGAGACATGGGGACTTGGTGTTGACATGGAGACTTGCTGGCAGTACAAAAACTTATTGGGAAAAAGACTAAATCACTTGAAGAAAAGGCTCACCAATTTGTCGGAAAAACCTTTTCTCTTTATATGCCTGCTGATATTTCCAATGTGCTGTATAAGCATCTCAATTTGCCAATGCCTCCTGGTTGCATTAAGGGGAAACAACATCCGAGCACAGACAAGCAGGCACTTGAATACTTAAGGTACAGAAGGAAAGGCCTTACACTTTCATATGTGATTCTATGAGAGGCTTTTCTTGTGTGGTATGTATTAGGTCAATATTACCAGTTCTCCAAAGAGATGCTTTTTGTGTATGCACGTTCAGCTACAGATTTGATATCCAAAAACTACTGTTGAATCTGTCCAACAACCTGAAGTTGGGCACACTCTGACAAGGCAATTTCCATCAGATGTATTTTTGTTAACTATACTATGTGTGTGTGTGTGTGTGTGTCTCTCTCTCTCTCTGTCTCTCTGTCTCTCTGTCTCTCTCTCAGCGATGGAGATGGTGTTGCAGTAGGAGTGGCTCTTCCTTGTCTATGACCAGAAAAGGTAAGGGGAGCCCACGCTCCCCCCCCCCTCACGGACTTCTACTCGTGGCCAGATGGCCCATCCTTCACCATCGCTGAGTGGCCAGGAGCCTCCATCGCGGGTCTCCACAGATGACCCAGCGCTAACTGGCCAGGTATCGCGGGTCTCCACAGATCAGGAGCCTCCATCGCAGGCCTCCACAGTTGACACATCGCTAACTAGCCAGGTATCGCGGGTCTCCACAGATACACCATCGCTAACTGGCCAGGTCTCTCCACCGCGGGTCTCCACTGATGAAACCAGCTCCACCATCGCTGCACCAGCTCCACCAGCTCCACTGATGAAACCAGCTCCAGCTCTGATATCGTCCACCAGCGCTGCATCCGGCTCCAGCATCGATGCAGATCCGTTGTCTCCTAGCGCTACAGCTCCTCCTCTGTCCACCAGCGCTCCAGATTCCAATGATACAGAAGTCTCTTTCTCGCTGTCCACCAGCGCTACAGAGGCACTAACTTTTGTTTCCAATCAGTATGCCAATGTTCCCAATGTTGCTCAGAGACCTACTGATGGCACTGCTGTGGTTACAGATGGAATCATATGTGGTATGAAAGATGAGACAGTGTTGCCTACAGTCCATACTCCTTGCCCTCCACCTGCTCACTCCTCTTTCTTGATACCTGAGATCTATACACCTGCCAAGTCATTTGAGCAATACATTTTCTCCTACATCGAGCAAATATAGAACAAATCCACCTCTCTATGAAAAGAAATGGGATAGCTTCAAACGGTCATTCACACTATGGCCGCTAAACGAGAAATCATGTTAGCCCGGATTACTTCTTTGGAGGCAGCAATAAGTAGCCAAGGAGAACCTACTAAGATTCAAGAGTTGGAAGAGAAGATAGAGCAACATAAGGCCGAGACAAAATTGTGGGCTTCTCTGTTCAAGGAGGATGTTAGGGAGGGTACACCATCCTTCAACCGAGTCATTTCGGCCACCATATCCGAAGAGCGAATGCGAGAATACAAAGCCCTGAATATTAGGGTCCGCGGAGTTGAAGACACCAACGATCCAATGACTGAAGCAGCCAGCTTTCTCTCAAGCACACTCTCCCATCACTTCGAAGGGTTGGATAGAGCTTGGAGAACCAAGAGAGACCCCTCTACACTCATAGTTCGCTTCACGAATCTGGAAGAGAGACGGGCAACTCTCAAACTGCTAGCCAAGCTTGGAGGTGCACTTATATTTATGGATGATGATCTCACTCCCATGCAAGTTGCGGATCGGAAAAAAGCATTCATTGAGGCAAAAGCTTTGGGGAAGAGGGTAATTTATCGGGATGGCAAGGCTCGATACAGTGATCCTCCGAATTCTTACAAATAGGGATTAAGGCCCCTCGGACTAAGCGGTTCGGGGGATCCTCCTCGAGCATTGTGGTTGAGGCTTTGGAATTGCAATGACATTCACTCTTCGGCTACTGCTGGCGATTTTAGAGACTTTTGTGCGGAGGGTGATCTCTTCCTATTCACAGAGACACATGAGAGTCCGGAAAGAGGTCTACCGGTTGTTACGGGTTTTTGCTGGTACTCTGCACATCGGCGGTCGACGAGACCATTGACAAATCGGGGTTTTGATGGGGTGGCCTGCTTAGTCCGTGACTTCATTCGGCCTTGGGTCGAGTTGGTGCATACAGATGAGCGAGCTCGCTATATTTGGATTCGGGTGGACCGGACTTTGATGGGATTGACTCGTGACCTCTTTCTGGCCATTTGTTATTTTTACCAGACATCTCAATTTTCACAGCAGATGAGGAATCACCTTACATGGATATCTCTTCAGACATTATCCGATATGAGGAGCGGGGTTATATTCTTGTAGCTGGCGACTTTAATGCCAGGACTGGATCCAGGCAGACAGAGTTCCATAGAGCAGAGGATGATCCACAGCGGATGCATGCTTTAGACTGGGATGATCAGCAGAGATATGGTGTACAGGACTATGTTCGTCACATTGGTCCAACATTTCACACTTACAGACCACCATGTTAGCTCGCATGATCCGAGCGAAGCCCTCGGTTCCACATGAGATCATCCTTGCGGAGTTTGCCACCCCCCCTATTCAGCTTGAGGCAGCCTTCCAGCTTATCACATACATCCAGGGAGCTCAGGCACTTCCTGACACAGAGCAGCGATATATGCGGCACTCATGTCCTCTCATCACCTTCAGACTCAGGGATACCGGCTATCATGGTTCTCTCAGGCATCACACTTCCTCATGGAAGCATTTGGTATCACTATCACTGCTCTCCCTTTGGGTACACACCAGTACATTAGACGTTTTTTATACAGAGCATATCTCGACCGTACTTGGCGACACCAGCTGGGGGTTAAGCCTGACTACTACCAGACTCACTTTTTGGAGCAGGATGCCATTGGTCTTCCATTTTTACCTCGCTATTTGTCCTCAGTGCTATCACACGGTCTCCGTTTCACTTTGGGACAGTTCAGAGTCTCCTCACATTAGTTGGCTATTGAGACAGGCAGATTCCAGGGTACACCACGAGAGATGAGATAGAGTTCGAGGAGCACCTCATCTTCAGATGCCTCATATATTATGAGATCAGAGGGAGATATCACTGTTTATTCCGGGACATGCCTACTACACTCAGAGCACTGATTGGATATGAGGACCCTTGCTGTGTCGCACTGATGCTACGAGAGATGGTCTTGTTTCGTCGGGATATGTACCAGTTAGCTCACCAGCCACATCCTAGCTCTCAGGTTCAGATTACGTCTTTCTTCACCAGGAGATGGACACGGTCTGATGACGACGACGACGACTTACCACCTCACCGATGTCAGAGATATTGTATCACTCATTGTCATGCAGCAGGTTGCACTTCACGCCATGTTACGAGAGCACACAATTTTCACCCTCCTAGACGACTTCAACGACGGTCCATGTTACCTGTTGTTGCAGCTCGTATCACATCCTTTTTCAGCAATAGCACTACATGATATTACTCTACTCCTGGCAGCTATTTTGCTCCCCCCTTATGGACAGTTGGCAGTTTGTAGTTTACAGTTATATTGCTCATTTCTGTTTTATGCATAGTTTTTTCTTGGAGACGTTTATATACGCTCCCATGGTTTTCACATACTTGACATGTACTCCATTTGGTCTTATATGCCTTTTGGCATGGAAAAGACATTAATAAAGCGCTCTCTCTCTCTCTCTCTATGGCCTAGCCACTCTCCTCTCTCGCGATGGCCTGGCGCTCAAAAACACCATATCTCTCTCTTTCTCTTTCTCTCTCTCTCTCTCTCTCTCTCTCTCTCTCTCTCTCTCTCTCTCTCTCTCTCTCTCTCTCTCTCTCTCTCTCTGGCCTAGCCGCTCTCCTCTCTCGCGATGGCCTGGCGCTCCTCTCTCGCGTTGGCCTAGCGCTCCATCTCCAGCGCTCTGCTGCCTCCAACCAGCGGGTGTGATGCCCTCCAGCGGAAGCTACCTCCAGTAACAATGGCAGCGAGTTTAGCTTCAACCGGCGACCTGATCAACATCGAGGCATAAGCCTGCTTTCAGCGGAACAAATAGATTGCAGAACCAGGACTGTTTGATTGCAGAGGATTCGAATCATGGCCAAAAGTAAGAGGGGTGGTGCACCTGCCTTTCCTGCCAACATTGCTCCATCCGCTTCATCCTCTTCATTTACCTCATCTTCTTCTTCCATTTCAGACCCGTCCATTGCACCTACTTTGATCCACCTTCACCTTCACCTTCCTTTCCAGTTGCAATCCCTATATCTCCGTTAGATCCTATTCTTGATAATAGTGAATCCATCATAGCCGATCCTTTGACCCCAAATACCTCTGCCTCCAGCCTTTATGATCTCCGTCATTCGTGTAGATCAGTTACGTTCCTATGAATATCTCGAGGACCATCGGAAAAAACTTCTTTCTCATATATCCAGAGAGTATTGACTCTCCCTTTTGACATATGTTCCTACCTTGCAGTCACATCCTTGAGATTACTTTATGATAGTGGAGTTCATTTCTCATGGTACTCTTAGGCTGCACGCCTCTTGAGCACATTTGGTACTCTCTTATCACTTATGTGGATCCTAGGCGTGTCGCCCTTATGATATATAAGATGTCCTTGCTACGGAGAGCCCAGGCTTCAGTGGATAGTGATGCACAGCCTCAGATTACGGACCTTTTCACTAGTCGTCGTCCCCGAGCAGATTTAGTTTGAGACGATGACATAGACATTGACCTAGCTCATCGAGATCAGAGACAGTGCTTGACCTCAGGTATTACCATAGCTTGAGCACCTATGGTTACCATGAGAGTTTGCCTTCAGAGGTCCCATACTAGCCAGAGTCAACGCCCACGGAGACGACACAGACGACATCAACATCCATCCTCTACTGCAGTATCATCTTCGGGGCTTTGTATCACAGACTTCTTTAGTAGTCTCAGCTGATATCACATACAATGCTATCTCTTGGATATACTTCTGTCTGTTGTAGTTATTTTTTAGTGATAGACATTATGTATTTCAAATTATTTTTCTTTAGCTGTTTTTGCGGAGTTACTATGCTCCCTGGCCAGTACACACTTGAGATCTCTGTCTTATATGCTTTTTGGCATCAAAAGACATTAAGAAAGCTCTCTCTCTCTCTCTCTCTCTCTCTCTCTGTCTCTCTCTCTCTCTCTCTCTCTCTCTCTCTCTCTCTCTCTCTCTCTCTCTCCCCCCCCCCCCCCCTCCCCAGGGCCCTCATCTCAGCCATTCTGTCGCCATCTGCGCCAGCTCTTATTCCATCTCCCGAATCATCCAATATTTTTGCTACGGCGACTTACACGCCTTCCAAAGCTTTTGAAGATTTCCTTGTGTATGAAATGAATGTGCTAAAATCAAAGATGCAGACATTGAAGGATGAAATAACAAATGACAGAAAGGAAAAAGGCTTTCGAAGAAGCTAAAGCATCCGGAAGATGAGTAATCTATAGAGATGGCTAGGTGAAGTATATTGGTGATAAACGATAGGGAAATATTCGGGTCTTTTGGGAATGGGAGTGGCCGGAAGACTCACATTGCGTTTTGGTGTGTGGAATTGTAATGGGATACATACCTCATCCTCAGCAGGGGATTTGATTGACTTCATAGATAATGGTGATATAATATTATTCACAGAGACGCATGAGAGTGCAGAGCGAGGTTTACCTTTATTTCTTGTTTCCAATGGGAATCGGTTTTCAAAGCAGAGACCAGATCAGCAGGGGGATGTGGTTCTAGTGGTGTGGCATTTTTTTTAGAGATGCTATTCATAGAGTGCTAGAGGTGGTTCATAGAGATGGTTAGTCTAGATACATATGGATTAGACTTAGAGGAGAGCCTACAGGTCAGGGACATCTTGCAGTGTGTTATTTTCCACCGGATACATCTTCTTTCTCAGACAAGGATGGCCCTCCATACATGGATTTGTCTGGAGATATTAGCAGGTTTTCTGATAGGGGACATATTTTATTGGTAGGGGACGTTAATGCCAGGAATGGATCACGTCATACATCATTCCATGATGTGGGCGAGGATCCTCTAAATAGCAGGCCATTAGATAGTGATGAGCTTGGGCTTTTGAGACATTTTGCAGATGAGGAGTACTTTTTACAGTTAAGAGAAGCCCACAAGCTTGCCACCTTTAATGGCATTGCCAGGTGGCCTTCTTCCAGTGATTTCACTTGTCACCCTCATAGCGGTGCCCACAACATGGTAGACTACCTCATGGGATCACCTTCTCTTCTTCCTCATATTGCTGCCTTCACCATCACACATACTACTCTCTCTGATCATTCATTTGTCTCTTTTCATTTAGGAACAAAGCCCAATTTCACTTATACTTCACAACCATCTTTCCCTCGTGCCCCAAGATATCGCTTTGGGAACCCATACATTCTCGTTTATCAAGCTTCATTAACCTCCCTTCTACAACATTTCCCCCACGACTCCACCAATCCGACTTCCTCACCAATGCCCTACATACTGCAACTTTCCTTTGTTTGCCATCCACAAAACCTAGAACAAAAACTAACACTTCCAAAAGTCCAAGTCAGGCCTGGTATGATGATGAATGCCGCCAACTTCACGATCATCTTAAACATGCATATGCCAACTCTTTTTCATCTATACGTGATATAAATCATACTGCTATACCTTTCTACTTACTGCAAACCTCCAGGTGCCGGTTAACCACAAGAGACCGAACGATTCACGTTCCACCCCGCCATAGGACCTAATGCGGGTCCACCCTCCTTGCCCTGGCCTGTGACCGTATCAAGCGGGATCCGACCTCCATCCTAGTGGCCTAGCACTCATTCTGGCCGTGCACACGCTCTCAATCCACCTCCTCCTAGGTAGATAGAATGGATGGCAAATGAGTCCTCCTCCCCTTGTATACCTCCAAGGAGAGAGACTCCAAGCCATGTGCGCACCTAGATCATGACATATGGCAACCATGCAGGTTCACGAGTCACCGGTTAAGTCTACAGGCCCAATCATCGCCCAGTCTCAAGTTTGGGTTTGGGACCCAAGGGAGTTGGGTCCCTAACATTCCCTCTTCCTTAAGAAATTCCTTATCTAAGGAAGAAAATCTGGGAACCTCAGTCTAAGGTCATGTTCCTTTTCCCAAGTACCATCGTCCTCGAAGCTTCCTTTCCAACGAACCAAGTACTCAGTTACCTGCCGGTTTCTGAGCCCATGTTGACGTACATCAACAATGGCCTGTGGTTCCGTAGGTACAAAGGATGTCAGGTCCTCAAGCTGAACTAGGTCCTCCCAAAGTATCAAGTCATCCTTTGCACCAAGTCGTTCCTTTAAATGACTAATGTGAAAAACTGGATGTACCTTAACACCTTGAGGAAGTTCCAACTGATAAGCATTCCTATGGAGTTTCTTTACTATACGGAATGGTCCTGCATAACGAGGTGATAACTTAGGACATTTTCCAGTCTTTAATACCTTAGTGTCTTTTGGGATTCTAAGATATACCCAAGCCCCCTCCTCATAGACCCTAGGGTGTTTTTTTTGATTGGCATAAAACTGGGCTCTATCTTGAGCCGTTTTTACGTTCTTGCGAGCAACAAGCAACATTTCTTGCATGTCATGTAGAAAATCTATTGCTACTTTAACCTTTAGGCCTTTGAGGCCCACTGAAATGGGAGCCCTAGGCTGGAAACCATACATCAGTGAAAATGGACTAAAACCCGTTGTTGAGTGCTTTGCACTGTTATACGCAAACTCAATCATTGGAAGGTGCCTTTCCCAATCCGACTGTCTTTTGGAAATATATGCCCGAAGCATGTCTTCATAGACTAGTTCGTCCTCTCTGTTTGACCATCCGATTCAGGATGATCTGATGACCCCAAACTTAGTGTGGTCTCTAATTTCTCAAAAACCGCCTGCCAGAATTTGCCAGTGAACTTAGGATCTCGATCACTAACAATGTCATTCGGCAAACCAAACAACCTGAACAACTGTTCCACGGAAAGCTGAGCAAGTTCAAAAGCTTTGACAATTTGCTTAGTTGGAATGAATTGCAACATTTTGGTTAACCTGTCAACTATGAATGAGCCGTTATGCAAGAACGACAAACTGTGAGTTACATAGTTTTTCTTCATAGACTCGTTCCTCTCATAGAATCACTCCTTTCCAAGTATTACATCTATCCTATCTAGATTCGTAATGTGAAAGTCTAATTTATCCTTATAGGCTTGAATTTGAATTGGTAGATGTGGGACTATCCGGTCCCAAACTTGGCTTTCCGCTCTTGTTGCCAGCTTCACTGTGTAATAGTGGTCACTTTTCCATGTTTCCACCCTTAGCTTCTGCAACATCATCAAATAAAACTGTTACAGCTTGGCCACCCACAACCCCCTTCATCCCCATGAGGACCAAAAACAGCCGTATTAAAAGAACAATGCTCACACACAGAATTACCAGCAAAGGAAAGATATACACTAGATATGCTAGAGTTACCTGGCGTCTTAAAAGATGCTCCTTTAGCTTTCCGTTTCTTTGGACATTCCTTCGCGACATGACCTGGTTCTATGCAATAAAATCCTTCTTTTCCCAAGCAAAAATCTCAGGGGTGAACAAGGGTTGATGTAATAGCTGCCTTAACTGCGTCAACTCCTTCAAATCATGCTGATCCCGAGAGTGTTTGGATTGCAAGTCAACAATTTGCTGTTGTAGATTGTTAATTGCAAGCAACAAGGCTTCGGAATCCATGGTAGAGGTAGATGCTGTTACCAGGAGACATAGGCTGTGTGGTAGGATTAGGATCCATATCTCAAGAGGAAGAGAAGTGAATTAAGAAAGAGAGAGTTGAAAGAGATCAAAAGCAACTCAAGGAAGGTAGATACAAGACTAATCTTGCTGGCTCTTCACAATCCAAACCCATGGTTGCCATAAGGAATAAGAGGAAGCAAGAAGTAAGATGCACTACCACCTCCACCTCTTTTTCTCATGAAACTTGCATAGGAGAGGCATGCCTCCCTCTCCATGCTTGCTTACATCCTGCCAAGTGGCATATGGTTCTATTGCAAAAGGATAGCAGAAATGAAATCTTGAGAAACAAGCTTAGAGTAGCTAAAGGTGATGCAAGAAAGTGTCATGCACAAAAAAGGTAGATCTAGCCACAAAGAAAGCTAGAAAAAAGTGAGAGTTTCATGGAGATGGAAGCAGTGAAGAGATGATGGCTGCGTGGAGATGGAGATGGAAGCATGGAGGTGGAGAGGGAGAGAGAGAGAGAGAGAGAGAGAGAGAGAGAGAGAGAGAGAGAGAGAGAGAAAGAATAAAATAGAATAGAATATATTAATGTCTACAGAGTGCCCTTGGGCACATAAGACAAAGAAAAAGTACATCAAAAAGGAGATTTGTCCATGCCGGACTTATTTCTATCAGCTAAAACATAGAATAAAACAGAGATAAACCGGAAATAAAGCCAAAGCTTAACCTACAACTATGGTGAGGGTACAAAAGTAGTAGTTTAACCACCAGCTACGCGGAGGAATAAAACTTACTAAGTGAGAGAGAAAAACTGTGTGATCTGGCGTGAGGCACATGGTGGCCTTTGGCGACGAACTCCGGATCTGGATGGTCGAGGAAGACGCTGTCGTCGAGCTGGAATGTCAATCTCACTGTCCGAAGTATCCTCCCTAACTCTTTTTGAAAGAAAAGTGTAATATGTGGTTGGCTGTGGTCAACATCTTGATCATCCGACAGAAGAGAAGATCTCAAAGAGAACATCTCTCGTAATAGCAAACCAACACATCTGACATCTGGATAGGCAAAGAAGGAACCAAGTGTGAGTGGAATGCCTCGATAGAGACAGTCGTATCTGCCTTTGATCTCATAGTAAGCTTGACATCTGAACATAAAGTCAAACTTATCCTCAACCTCCTGTAGTGTACAACACTGACAGATCCGTAAGGGTCGTGGCGTGTCTGTGTATCTGCCTGTCTCAATAGCGAGCTGATGAGAAGAGACCCGAAGCTGACCAATGCTGTAGCGCAGGCCAAAAAACAACGCTTGAGAGAGATAACTCGGTCTGACGGGGAGCCCTGAAGCATCAAGGTGAAGAAAGTGAATGTGGTAGAACTGAAGCTTAACTCGTGATGGATCCAGGTGAGACCAGAAAATGTGTATGTATGCTCTGTAGATCTGTCGGCGAATGAACGCATGAGTCCCATTTGGGAGGTCAGACATAGATAATCCCCAGCTATGTAGAAAGTCCGAAGCATACTGAAACCATGAGGACTTAGCCCGCTGCCCGGCCAAAGTGCGAGCAGATGTAAAAGCCACTACCACGTATCTGGAAGAATCAAGCTCTGAGACTCTGTGAATGAATGTGATGATCCTGAAAATAGCCTCTACAATCAGTGGAGGAGAAGCAAACTCCACCACAATAATGTCATGAGGAACAGATATTACAAAATTCTGCTGCAACTGAATTTTGTGGTTATCCTTGATATTTGTTAAACTTTGTCATCCAATATGAGCTCACTGGGATACAGTCAATGAGTTTATTTTCCCTTTTGAGAAATACTCATACCATAGTTGCATTGCGTTTCTAGAAGAGACATTTTTTTTTTCTTTTTTTGTGTGGGCAATATGGGTATCAAATTAAAGTATTTAGTAAGGGCAGTTCGTTTATGTAGGTTGCCGAATGTTTTGGGGACAATGTGGTCTAGCGTGGGTGCAACAATGCCTATAAGATTCTGTTAAGGTTGAAAGCTTAGAAGCCCGTTCCGACCAAAATGGGTCGGAACGTTCCGTACGTTCCTGGTCAGAACGAAATTTTTTAAGTTATAAAAAAAAATGCATTTTATATAATTAAATCCTTTGTAAAAAAAACGTATTTTTTTTTTTTTGAGGGCATCGTTCTGGAACGGAACGCATTCTGGAACGCGTTCCGTTCTGGAACGGGCAACTAAGGTTGAAAGTCAGAGTGGCTTGTCGTGCTACTTTTGATATCTTATTTGTCGATTCATTTAGAGCTACTATTGGGTTCAATGAGGCCTATGATGCCAATTTGCTTGAACTTCTAGAGCACTCTCATTCCTACTAGTTACCATTCTCAGGTTCAGCTACAACACAACTGACCTCGACATCAAGTTCAAAATTTAGCTCAGTGGAAGCTAGACTTAATGACAAGACCATAAGGGAGAAGCCCATTGCGTTGATTGCTCATCAAACTTTGATGCAGGATCATCGTCAAAAACACTTGACATGGCTATTCAAATCTTTATGGGCCTGTAAATTTTAGCAATGAACACTCGTTGATGGCTGACGTAGCTCTTCCACCCAGAAATGGGGTGCAAGCAATATAATCAAAGATGGCTGTTATTCTCATCTTGATCTCGTCCGCCCCCATCCGAAAACACAAAGCTTCAATCCATCCTGAAGATGTTAACATTTAAGCTATTTTATATGGTGGTTAGAGAAGAAAGCGCTTTTTCTTCTCTTCAGTTGGAAAGAAAGTCGTGTTTTAATAACTCCTCGTTTTGCGCCCCCTTCGAAGGAGGCAGAATTCTCGAAGGGTTAGGCTTCACAGATTCTGTACATTTGTTGATGACCTTGATAGTTAAAAGTAGCACGACTTTTTGTTTTTTACAAACGGTCATAGATCACATAAGATGAAACCGTCAAATTAAAAGTAGCAAAGACCTTCCATAATAAAGAGCATGAAAAGTATAATAGACTTGATACACTTGGATCTTCTATTATTTTGTTGTTCGTCCTACTACGGCTTGACCAGAGCTTCTTTAGATATTAACTCTCAGGATATGGTTTTTTTTTTTCCTTTGTAAAAAAAAGGTATTTTTTTTTGAGGGTCCCATTCCGGAACGAGCAACTAAGTATCAGAGGCAATCCATCATATCTTTCAACTTGTAAAAAGATCCTATGGATTCAGACCACCTATTGAGAGTTAATAAAAAACCCCAAAAATACACTATTTTTTGACTTTTTGAGACCCTTAATGGTGTCCAATCCTAATCAAACTTCATGACAACCTTAGGACAACATTGTTACACCTTTGAAAACGTGCATGCAAAATATTAGCCATGGATTTTATGAATAACACCAAAAACATTGAAAAAACTACCAAAAAAAAACCGTTCTTGATCATCTTTCAACCTTTTCTGCAATTTTTTGTGGATCAAACCCACATGCAAGTGCAATCAGGCCATATCTATTGTAATTCATTTACATGCAAGCACTAAAAGTTCTGATTTTAGTTAATCATGGTTCATATAGCTCATTTCTAGCCCAAAAACCTCAATTTTTGGCTAAAAATCATTATCTAAGTCCAATTTTGACTTTTCAACTAGCATGGAAAACAGCAAGTACAATTCTGAAAAACGTTCAAGATCAGTAGCTTTGATGAATTTCAAGCAAAAACATTGAATACTAGCTCAAAAACCACAAAAAATCGTCAAAAATCCATAAATTTCCCATTGTCTATGGAAAATTTCCATTGTAATGATCATTAGGTTGAAAGCAAACCAAAATCAGAGAATCCAGTTACTTGGAGGTCAATTCCACCACCAGGAAGTAAAAACAAAGGAGGAAATACCAAAAAGCTAGGAAAAAGCAAAAAGCAACTCCACCTTCAGATTGATGCAAACCCTGCTTTTGATACCACTGTAAGGATAGCCAAGTGAAGATCTACCTAGATCCCGTTGCATGCAACCAAAAGGACACCTGTGGAGCCAAACCACCCAACCAACAGGAAACGGATAGTCAAATCCCTAACCGCTTCACCCTCATCCCCGAGCCATAGTGACTGAATGCAAGAGAGGAGAGCATCCTAGCTCTTCGAAACATGAAATTAGAATGAGGAGATGGGTGAGTTCCTACAAGATAAATGCTCTCCAAAAGCTAGAAAATATTCTCTCTAGGATCCCCGTATTCTTATCAAAAGCATTTGACCTCCTATTATTGCACAAAAGCTGTCAATCACCATGCAAAAGCTTCATAGGTCTAATTAGAGTAGTTATGATCAAAATCTCAGGTGTTGAATCAATGAAGCATAAAATACAGCAATAGACTAAAGCCCTACAAGCAATAGACAAGACAATAGGTTCTCCCACGAAGAGCCCAAGCGATACCAATCAATAATCTGAAAAATGAGTGTACAAATGCTCCTATAAATACCCTACCAATGAACCCTAAAATAGGAATTCAAAAGTAAAGGGAGGCAAAATGTGGAGGGAAAATAGTGCGCCCTCCTACGAGCCCCCACTCCACATATAACCATATAATAAGGGCCCAAGGCCAGTCAATGTCATAAAAAAGGACCCAGTGCGGGTCATAAGCATATAAAAAGGCTTTGGGGCCTATACATGACTAATATAAAATGCGTAACCAGAAATATACATAACCAATAGTAAATGTAAAGAGGCCTGCTGAATATATGCAGAGTAGCCCAGTAGGCCTGTATCCTGTAGTCCGTAACTCTCCCTGGCTATAAAGAACATTGCCCCCAATGTAGACAAAATAAGATAAGAACCAGTGCCAGAGAAAAATATTGCATCAAGATATCCCATCTGAGAAAGGAACATCAAGAGAAGCCGGAGCATCCCGAGAAGCAATGGTAGCTGCAAGTGATCGAGCCTGATCAGCCAGGATAGGGTATGATAAAAAACATCAATGGGCTCCCAAGTAGCCTCCTCAATAGGACGACCATCCCATTGGACCAAAAACTGAACCTGCCGATGGCAACGACTATGCAATAAGCGCACCTGTAAAATAGCAGCTGGCAGGAATGGAAAAAGCTCTGGATCTGTAGGAAATGAGGAATCTCGAGGAGCATCATCTGAATAGCAACACGTAATAAACTGACATGAAAGATATCACAAGCCCGAGTAGCAGCAGGTAACTCAAGACGATATGTAACTGGACTGAGGCGCTCAAGAATCTTAAAAGGCCCATAATAGCGCGGCGCAAGCTTCTCAGTAGAAGCAAGACCCTGTACAAAACGATGGCGAGCAAAGCGTAACCGGAGAAAAACAATATCTCCCTCCGCAAACTCAACATGGCATCGATGACGATCAACAATGGTCCTGTACCGCTGCTGAATATGCTGTAAATGAGTAGCAGCTCTAGTAATAATCTCCCGAGCACTCGAAAGATAAGATGAAATAGTAACAGGTGCATCATCTGGAGGAGCAGGTATACCGGGTAGAACTGATGAGTATCCATGAGCAAGCAGGAAAGGAGAAACACCTGTGCTGGAACTAAGAGAACTGTTATAACTATACTCAGCCAAACATAAATGCTGAACCCAATCACGACCAGAAGGAGAAACATAATGTCGTAAATAATCCTCCAATACTCGGTTAATAACCTCAGATTGACCATCCGCAAAAGAAAACAGGTGGGTCATCATCAAGAATATGAAGGCATATGGCAGAATCAGGACTATCATCAGGTGTGTCAGCATCATGGAAATAGACGGCAGTAGCAGTGGCAGGATGTCGGCAATCACGGGCGATATGATCAGGACTCTTACAGTTGAAACATAAGCGCTTCTCACGGATCTCAGACATCTCAGGCTGTGAGTAGCGACGAACAAAAACAGGACGAGGAGAAAAAGGAGGACGTGGTGCAGAAGGAAGAGTGGACGAAGGTGAATTGACAGATGTGGGACTAGCAGAGGATGGAGAGGAAAAAATAGGATGTCTGAAAGGACGCGAAGGACGAGAAACAGAGGAAGAGATGGGAGAGTACTTGTGCTGCAGTGCGGTAGCAAGGGAGATGGCGTGAGAAAGAGTGAGTGGAAAAAAAGAAGAAACATCATACCTGAGTGCGCCTCGTAGACCAGCAACGTAGCGAGAGATGAGCTCCAATGTAGAAATATCTGGGAATAGATAGGAAAGCTCTGTAAACCGTGTCGTATAAGCAGCCAAGTCACCGGTGTGAGATAAACTGCGAAAGATTTCGCGCTGTCGAATAAGCCACTGAGGATCAATCATCGCTAGGCGGAGTGCTGTCATAAACTCCTGTCCAACTAGCAAGGCCAGGGTGTGAAGCCGTTTGGCGAAACATGCGCCACCAAGTAGCAGCACGGCCCTCCAAATGTGAAGCAGCCAAATGTATCTGCTGAATGTTAGTCTTAGGAAACATAAGGAAGTAGGTCTCAAGCTTAGAATACCAATTCTCGAGTTCATTCCCATCGGATGACCCAGAATACACAGTAAGCTGAACCTTATCCTTAAAGTCTCGTGGCAAAGGACCAGAAGATGAAGGAGTCTCGGGTGGTGGAAATGTACGCTGTGGGGGAACAGGTGGAGATAGTGGAAAAACACTGGACTGTAATGATAGTGTAGCAATCTGGGCTGAAAGAGCAGTGAACATCTCTCGTAACTCCTGGCGTAAATCAGTGCGTACATCACTCATGGCTTCCCTAAGATGATCTCGGAATTCATGCCGTGCTTCGTCAAGGTAAGTTGAAGACGGTATGCGAGGCTCAGAAGATGTAGGGGAAGTATCCATGGTCAAGGAATGCAGGAAGTGAAGAGAGTGTAAGAAAAGCTTAATATCGGAGGGAGTGGATTTTTGTCGTCACCCCAAATACGCTTTAGGTACACAAACGACACTAAGAGCAAGAAAGGAAATGACAAATGTCAAGAAAAGGTGTGGAAAGCAAGGAAAAACCAGCAAAGATACCTCTCGATAGAGCTCCAAGCGTGTGCGAAGAGCTGGCTGGAAAATGTGACCACAAGGACAATGAAAGTGGGCGCTGGACGGCCTCCAATCAATGCTGAAAATATGGCTGGAAATCTGTGGAAAACGTGATGAAATAGGGCGATGGACAGCCTCCAATCAAAACTGAAATATGGCTGAAACTCTGCTGGAACAATAGCTGAAAAATGTGATGAAGTAGGGCGCTGGACAGCCTCCAATCAATGCTGAAAAGATGGCTGGGAATCCTCTCCCTGAATCAAATGGAGGATTCAAAAAAAGAAAGAGGGAAAAGGATTTGGAACTTGGGCGTCGGAAATAATCTGCCCAAAAAAAAAATAATTTTTTTTTCGTCAGCCAATTTTTTTTTCCAGCCGCCAAATTTAGCGGAAGTACTTCCGCTAACTATCTGCTAAAGCTCCGCCAAGGAAAATGCTCTGATGGGAGTTGGTCCTCCTCCAAACTGTGCTGAATGTTGCCGAAGCAAAGAGAGAAAAATCAGCAAGGAAAATGGGCACCCAATCAGAAAATCAGATCTGAAATTCAGCAATCAGGAAAGTGCTCTGATACCAAGTTATGATCAAAATCTCAGGTGTTGAATCAATGAAGCATAGAAGACAACAATAGACTAAAGACCTACAAGCAATAGTCAAGACAATAGGTTCTCCCACGAAGAGCCCAAGCGATACCAATCAATAATCTGAAAAATGAGTGTACAAATGCCCCTATAAATACCCTACCAATGAACCCTAAAATAGGAATTCAAAAGTAAAGGGAGGCAAAATGTGGAGGTAAAATAGTGCGCCCTCCTACGGGCCTCCACTCCACATATAACGATATAATAAGGGCCCAAGGCCAGTCAATGTCGTAAAAAAGGACCCAGTGCGGGTCATAAGCATATAAAAAGGCTTTGAGGCCTGTACATGACTAATATAAAATGCGTAACCAGAAATATACATAACCAACAATAAATGTAAAGAGGCCTGCGGAATATATGCAGAGTAGCCCAGTAGGCCTGTATCCTGTAGTCCGTAACTAGAGCACATGGGCCCTCACAAGGTTATTAATTACATTTTTGGCCTAGTCCGGAATGATGTGCCATAATTAATAATCTCGTACATTGGAGTACAGGATATCAAGTCTAGGATTATGCCGAATCCTATATATAGGACATGGATGTGAGAGAGAGAGAGAGAGAGAGAGAGAGAGAGAGAGAGAGAGAGAGAGAGAGAGAGAGAGAGAGAGAGAGAGAGAGAGAGAGATGATCATGGATCCAATATCTTGCAGGGATCAACATCCTGTTGTGGAAATCATTAGGGAGCATAGAGTTCTTTCCAAGCTTCTTCATAGCACGATTGGAACTATTACAACTTGGGCGAAGCAGCCGTTTGGTGATAAGGTCTTAGCTAATGGCAAAAAAAGTCTTAAGTATGAAATATGTGGACACTGGCTTCAAACTTCTACTGCCACTGGGCGATTATCGATGGAGGATCCAAATCTGCAAGTACTACCCTAGTGCAAATGCTTTTGAGCTTTTTTGGTTTTTATAGCAGCTATTTTCATCTTGTATAATATTGAAGTTGTTAGAGTGCTAGCTTTGAATCTCTTATTGGAGCTGCGTAGTATGCATCTTGCAGTGTGTGGAGCATTGTGTTAGTTTCAGTGTAGACAAAGAGATGTGTGACTCTGCTGAAGCCAAGGATAGTGATGTGGTGGAGGTTAACGCTCGAAAACTTTTTGTACCGACCCAGGTATAGAACATTCTTTATTTTGTTTTGCTTTATAATTCACATACGTAATTTTTATAGTTAGCATATTCTTTGCTTGGTTCTAGAAACAACTAAACTCAAAGTTTTTCTTGGGTAATTTATGCAGGATAATTGGGTTCTTATATCAGCTGACTATTCCCAAATTGAAGTCCGTTTGATGGCTCATTTCTCTGGCGATGCAAAATTGATAGCGCTCCTCAAAAACCCATGTGGGGATCTTTTTCGCATGATTGCAGCTCAATGGACTTGTCAAGCCGAAGTTTCTGTCACAGAAAAGCAACGCGAACACACTAAGAGATTGGTGTATGGTATTTTATATGGAATGGGTGTAAGCACCTTAGCTGAGCAGTTGGAGTGCAGTGTTGCAGATGCCAATACCTACTATGAGAAGTTCAAAGCTTCTTTTCCTGGCATGACTATCTGGCTTCAACAAGTAGTGGACAATTGTCGGCAAAAAGGGTAGTTTGAAAAATGTACTTATGAAGAGATTTATGAAAAGTATTTTTCCTTTATAATCATGTTAAGGAGGTATATTGAGCTACTCATGATGCTTGGAATATTTGATGTCCACTGTCTTCTAGATTGATTAAACTCTATGCCATAACATTTTTATCAAGCTTTCACCTAAATGTAGGAAATATGATGCATGTCCAGGCCCATGCACGAAACCACTGGGCAAGCCTAACCCTGGCCAATTTATTACAATCACAAGGGACATGCTAATAGATATATGGGAACATATTTGTACTAGAATTTAACCTCTTTTATGATAGTAAGATATTTCGTTGCTCACTTTCCCATGTTGCCCCTATATTGAGAATCTCATTTGACTCTATAAATCCAGCACAATATAAAGGTTCTGTTTTTCTTACATCGAAAAGTGAAATGCATCATATTGAGCAGTTTGAGTGCACTAAAACTTCGTCTACTAGTAAAGGGCTTCACAAAAGGAGGTACCTTTCTTTAGGTACCTTACGAACTTATGAGATTAGGAGCATGAATAGGAACAGGAACAAAAACCCTTTTTCTACACATGAACTTAGGAACAAGAACGGTTCCTTAAAAAACTTTTATTTGATTTTAATGTAGATGTTTTGCATTTCCATCTACAACATTTGTTGAGATACAAATCATTCTTCTATTATCTGAATACTTTGTTCCATAATTCTGCTAGCTTTGTGAAAAGCTCCCAGTACACTTTGTCAAGTTACCATTCCTTGGGTACCTTAGGAACTTAGGAACATGAACAAGAACAAAAACCTTTTTATTTACGAACTTAGGAATAGGAACAAGAACATGAACTCAAAAATAGGAACATATTCTAAATAGCAAAACACCTTTTAATAATATCATCGTAATTCAATTACATTATCACAAATGCACAAAATTCGGAATAAGTAACATTCCGATCGATCATCATACTGTGATATGAGGGCCCATTGCAAAATTGCTCACATGAACAAAAATATAAGAGGTTGACGTACTGCTTATGTGAATCTAAATGCGTAAGTGCTGTCACAAAAGTAATCATTAATGTACTCAAGATTGATTCTGACTAAGAATCAAGTACACAATTGGATCGCAAGGCTTCTACTAAAATAGTACACAAGTTTGTGAAACAATAGCCATAGACTCATCATATTGAGAAGACTGATAGCTCCTCTTACAATTATCTGAAACTGTTGAATATCTGAAACCATTTCTCCCAGAGTCAAGATGATATAATGGTTGTCGTATTATCTGTGGCAACAGTCTTTAAGGCGTTTTTAGGTTCTAAAGGATCTTCATGGTTGAATGTAGGCTTGGTACCAAAAGATAGACCATATTGGCTTTGGTTTGGCAAACTGCTGAACGTGCTCGAAAGGTTTATTTGAAGAGCACTAAGCTGGTTATACTTGCCTTGGATGTGGATGGTTGTCTTGATCTGCAGTAGTCTACAATTCCTTGGAGGTGTCAAGAAACACTTGGCAAGCAGAGTTTTAATCGTTGATTTGAACTTGCAGTTACATCAAGACATTGGGAGGAAGGAAACGTTACCTTGATAAAATTAATAATCGAAAGCGTGGAGAGCAGGCAAAAGCTGAAAGACAAGCTGTCAATTCTATGTGTCAGGTTTGAATATGGCCCTCTACAAAAGACAAACAGTAAACAAAAGTCTTCAACACCTTGTGTATGTAAATACCGCTTCTAAGAATAACACTTAACCATCTTGTTCTAATGAGTAATAAGTGGCGTGTTCCAACTTCTGTGGACAATATGTTCTAGAAATTCTACTGAATGGAGATGACAGTGCCACTTTTGCTTGTTTGTATTTGTAGGGTTCAGCAGCTGATTTGATCAAAATGGCCATGATCAATTTACATGCTGTGATAACTGGAAGAAGTGTAACTACTGTTAGTATGAGTCAACAAGCTAAAACACTTGGTACTTCCCTCAAAGGCCGCTGTAGAATGCTGCTTCAGGTCAGAAGCAATTGCGTTTCCCATTTTAGCTCTTAATCATAGCAGAAGTATGCACTCTCAATGTCAGATCATGATGCATAGATGGCTTGTTTAAATTGTAGATACATGATGAGCTTCTGTTGGAGGTTGAGAGTTCTGCAGTCAGAGAAGCAAGTGCACTCATTCGAAGCTGCATGGAACAAGCTGCCTCACTTAAAGGTGTCTTTCCTGTCATAGCTCCCCAATACTGTGAAATTGAACATTTTGCTTGATTTTCCAGTATATATTACTGTGTTAGCAATTCTGCATCATGAAGAGAGCTTTAGGTTTTTGGTCTTGTTGCATCAGCTTACGTAGTTACTGGATTGCTTTTGGAGTATATTTTGAATTGTCTAGCTTGTATCTCAATTTGTAACAACGCCATCAATAAAATAAGATTTTTGTATGTTTTCAAATGGCTCAGTTCCTCTTCGAGTAAAAGTGCAGGCAGGGCCATCTTGGGGTTTGTTAACACCACTTCAGGAGTGAGGAGATAAGGCTTACTGCCATTTTCTGATTTGATAAGTTACTCAAAGCTTTTATTGCGGGGTTCAAGGCAAGTCCAAATGGCGACCAGAGCATTTGAATGCCTAGAAGATGGTATCTCTATAAGCTCAAAACACGCAAGGAAATCAGTTCTAGGGTGTACTTCAACCGTCTGCGCTGCAGAAGGAAGAAAGTCATGCCTGTTTGTACTGATTATCACAGTAATAGGGAATACGCAAAATAGATCTTTTATCGACATATTCCTTCTCATCGATGACCACGTGTCATTGTCAAGGGACTGTCCGTGGTATAACTGTCAAGTGTTCTAGTGGTTGGATATCTTCATTTCCAAAGTAATGCATGTCTCGATGCAGAGTGATAATTATACGCCTCATCTAAGTTCAGAGATCTTAGCGGCCATTAAGAGGGACTACATGTCCTTGAATGCTTGATGAAATAGACAGGTCATACGGGCTTTAGTTTCTAGAAAATCTTCTATGACATTAGATACATTTCAGGAGATTGTGATCGGTCAGATATAGCTCTTGACAAAAAATGCAGGAGAAGCATGAGTACCAAAACCATGATCTTCCATGAATCTACTCATACAAGCAATTCAAGATAGGATGCTTCTGTGATGCATATGATCAAGACAGTATGGTTGTAGAGGAAGTTGGGTTTGTCCTAAAGAATTGGTAAGTTCAAAAGTTGGGGATGCTAAAGGCTTAAGGTTTAGAGTGTAGAGTCTAGGGTGGCACTGATGGTTTGTCAATATCATTATATAGCAAAAGTATTTTTTCTGTAATATTGTGTGAAGAAGTTACATTCAGAATTATGTTACAATTGTTACAGCTCAGCAACAAGAGCTGCAGTTCTATTTATATAGATTCATGTTACTAAAAAATTTCTTTGGAGAATTTATTTACTTGTTCCCATCCTTCTTTATACACGACTCTCAAATTGAGTGCCTGAATTATTGTACTGAAATATGTGGAGATATTTGCTGTTTTTTTCTAGAAGATTTATATTTGAAATGCAATTCTCACATTTCCTGTAATTCAAATTTCAATAATGTGACTCATCATTTTTTCTATATATTATTTTGGATCTGCCCATAGGAGGGCAATAGGAATTAAGCTAGCTTCTCTGTTTCTTCTTATAAAAATGGAGAATAACTTTTCTTTCAACATGTGCACCATTTCACTTTAGTAATATATGTGGAGTCCATAACACTACTGTCTTATTCTAGATGTTATTGGCTTAGACTTATAAAAGCAATGAAGGATGATGCTCCATGAGGCCTAGAAGTGGTTTAAAGCTTCTAGGATGGCCTTGCCTCCATTAGCTATTACTCCTACTCTCTGCCCTCTCTTTTTTCTTGCTTTAGCATGCATTAGTCGGGTGTTAGATACTATTTTATGAAGGTTTTAAGCCATTAGGTAGGAATATTCCTTTTCTTTGTACTCAAAAGAGACAAGAAAAAAACTGAAGGTGCCCAAAAAAAGTGATAACCCGGCAGAAGAGACATTTGATCTATGTTGAGCATAGTGTAGGTGGTTCATCAATTTTTTTAATTGAAGTAGTCTCGTTTGATTAGTTTTTGATTAATATGTTACACAAGTACTCTACTCCTATAGTGTAGCTGGTAGGATTGATCCCTTTACTACACCTATACTCTCTAATGGACTGCTCCTAATCCCCTTCTTGAGAATGCTTGGATTTCTTGGAATTTTTCAAGGGTGAAAGAATTGGGTAACATAAAATTTGGGTGCTGTTGTCAAAAAGTGCCTTCAATCTTAAGAAGCTTGTCAAATTTTTGGATTTCTTCGTTGGCTTTTTTTACTATTAATATTTACACTCTTGGCATTCTTTGTGTAAGTATTTTGCTGACTGATAAAACACAAAAACATCAACCACAAGGATCTATGGTAAGATTACACTAGAGTCAATAAGATTCAAATTTTCCAAGATTATCTAGTATAGCTATTATTGTGTGATCCTAGATTTTAGTTCATTGTGTGGTTTCGCTTCTTTTGGCTTTGTAAGAAGGATTTTTAGGTGTTAGGATTTATTGTAGTTTTTTGTAGATTTATTGAAAATATGTCAAATTTGTGGCACCTCTTAGTACTTTGACGAAAAGTAGAGTTAACCAAAAGAAAAGAGGTCAATTTAGTCCACTTATTGTATGGAATGAAGAATTGAAACAATGTTTTGAGAAACTCAAAGGCTTGATCATTTTCATTCTTGTGTTAGAGATTGTAAATCCAAATCAACCTTGTCATAAGAATCAACATATATGATATTACAATTGGAGCAGTTCTATTACAGGCCAATAGCATTTGAAAGTGAAATATTTGTTGGACCTCAATTGTGCTATACAACCTAGGAAAAAGAATTATGCAGTCATTCGTACACTGAAAATTGGTAGACACTAATTGTATGGTAATAAATTTATAGTGTGTGGATCAGCAGTCTCTTACGTGTTGTAATCAACAAGATTTTTTTTATTAGAGAATTCGATGGGCTAAGTTGATAGAAGAGTTTGATCATGACACCCAATATATAAAAAAAAGTTTTAATCAAGTTGCCGATGACCTTAGTCGAATTGGTGAATCAAACTTTCATTCACGTAGATTTTGACCAATTTATATCTTTTGTTCAAAGGGTTGTATGAAAACGTCGTTCAATTCGGTTAGATATGGAAGATTTTCCATATTGGCTTAGGCAAGAATGAAATTGAGAGAGCTCAGAAAGATCTTGATTAACTAAGAAAAATAAGAAGATTGTGAAATAATATATGTATAATTTGAAACAAATTGTTATTTCGGAATGGAAAAATGTGCATCATCGAATGACCTTTTGGAAAAATAAATTCATGACATACACATTGTATGGGTCATCTAGGCATACATAGAGTCTTTGGTTAGAAGAGAGTTTTATTTACCAAAATTTAATTAATTCATTGAGTTTTATGTGGTGAATGTAATTCGTGTCAACTAGCTAAAGTTGAAATTAATGGTTTATTACATTTCTTAGATATCTCTGATAAGAGATAGCAGAACATATTTAGGGATTTTATAGTTGGACTTCTTAGGAATAACAAAACGATTTTATTTGGATAGTTGTAGATAGGTTAATTTAGTTAGTTAAATTTATTTCGATCAAGCCAATGACACATGTTTTATATATGGTTTAGATTTTAGATAAAAGATTGTTTAAGTTGTTTGGATTGTCGAGTGATATTTATCGATAGAAATATGAAATTCATAAGTCATTTTCAGTTTTTTGTTTCATAAATTTGAGACTTTTTAGTTTTAGTTATATTGATATTTTTGAATCAGAGGGATGGACTGAAAGGACTAATCGGACAATGGAAACTGGTCTTATGTTTTTTCACAGGAATATCATTGGAAATATTCTCTTTGACAGAATTTGCTTATAATAGTAAAAAAACCTTTTACTACAAAGTACAGTTTGTTTATGCTTATGTACTATTAGCAACCTAAATCTCCAGTTGTGAAGATGAAATTTGTTAAGGTTCAAAAGGTTGTGGATTTCTTGCATGAAATGCAAGAAATAATGTAATTAGGTCATGAAAGTATTTGTATTGCTCAAAACATGGCTAAGCATTATGCCAATCTTAAGAGATCTCCTAGAGATATTAAGGTAGATGATTGGGTTTATTTTAGAATTTTAAAAGATTATGGGACTGCGTACGAGAAAATATTGTAAATTGTCTATGAAATATTATGGAACGTTTCATATTATAAAGAAAATTGATTCCTTAGCTTACATACTGGTCTTCAAAGCAAATGCATTGCTCACCTAGTATTTCATGTAAGCCAATTGAAAGTGATATGTTTGGACTTTAAAAAAATCTAATCCAATTGTAAGATTTAGCACCTAGTGCACTTTGGAACATGAAAAAGTACTCAGGTTTAGACATTAAACAATTGAAAATTATTCTTTTTCCTAGTGCTTGATTAGATGAAATGGTTGATTCTTGGAATAGACTTGAGAGCATAAAGAAGAACTTATTTGATTTCACTTTGAAGGTTAGATGCAATTCAAGAGGGGAAGATTGTTATGTTCATGTCCAAAAGATTTGCCATAATCTTAGACATGGGCATTAGGGCTCTCGTTGTTGAGATTATTAGTTATGTTTTTCAAAATTTTATTCAAGGTTAGATTTGTAATTTTTTGTTTATCACAGTGATAAGCATCCATCTTAACTTGACATTGTATTTGTGTTAAGCACATGCTCGAGGCTTGTCATTGAGTCTGTTTTTAGTTATTAAGATTTGTTATAGTAGTAAATGCTTTCTTATAATCTCATGAGGCTTTTCATAGTGGAACATTTCAACATCAAGTATGAAATTATTAGAAAAATGTACATTTGCTTAAGCAATTACATGCAAAAGGTACACATCAATGTACATTTTTGAAATCATGATGTGCTTGAGACTTGACAATGACTTAGTCATGTAAAACAAATTTAACAAATGTCCTCTTCCAATAGAGTTGATGTCTTAATTGGTATGGAAGAGCATTATTTGCTTCTTTTTTTTTTTTTTTTTTTTTTTTTTTTTTGTTTTTTTGGAGCAAAACATGATCAATGATGAAATGAAAATTGTACATGTGGCTATAGCCACATTCAAGAGATTTTTACATTTAACCTCTTGTTGAATTTTAGAGAAAGCTTGAAACAAAAAATCATATATCAAAGTATATGTTGTAAGAATGCCTCAATAGGGTTGGATTTCGATATAGTGTTGGTAAATTTGGAATCAATCATAAATTATATATCTATTATTGGTTTTTGAAGCTTCTAGCATGACATTGGAACTAAAATAGTTGTTTTTTCACTCATATAGATGGCTCTATTCAAATTTTTATTTCTTCTTTAGGATGAACCCCCACTAATATTCTCTCCATAAAATGTTCTAGCTTTTACTTTTTAATCACTTTCCTTAATGAATCCCTTTCTTTGAGAGAGAGAGAGAGAGAGAGAGAGAGAGAGAGAGAGAGAGAGAGAGAGAGAGAGAGAGAGAGAGAGAGAGAGAGAGAGAGAGAGAGAGAGAGAGAGAGAGAGAGAGAGAGAGAGAGAGAGAGAGAGAGAGAGAGAGAGAGAGAGAGAGAGAGAGAGAGAGAGAGTATATTAGTTAGTGGTTGATTGTTGAGTAGTTCATCTTTGCGTCATCGAGTTGTCAACTAGCATAACGAATTGGAAAATCCTTTTTGTGCTCTCCTGGCTGGATCAAGATGGAATAGCATACATGAAATTCAATAGTCCAATTGGGCAGTGGTAAAATAGGTGCTGAGATCAATGCTTCCTTTAGGTTTTGGAAAGCCTGTAGGGATTTCTCTGTCCAATGTGAATATGTAGTGAGATTGTAAATTGACCTGGATAACTCTGCAAAGTCTAAACATGAAGATCCGATTGTAGTTACCGTGCCCCATAAATATATACACTTAGTAAATCGTCGATGGTGGTGGTAGATCTACGATGACTCGTATCTTGAAGAGATCAGTGGCAATTTCATGTCTTGATACAATGTGGCCTAGAATCAGGCTGTGCATCGCCCAAAATCGCCCAAAATTGACACTTTTCTAGGTTCAAAGAGATTTTGTACTTGCGACATTGAATTAGCGCTTTCTTCGGTTGAGACAAGTGCTTGTTGTTAGGTCTCCTTCCACACACAGATTGTCCAAGAAATTTTTCAGAAACTTCTGTAAGTAATCTTTGAATGCCATTTGCATAACTCTTTGGAAGGTACTCGAGGCATTGCAAAGTTCAAACGACATCACCTCATAGTCATAAGTTCTCCATTCAATGGTGACTGTGGTCTTATGTTGATCTTTAGGTGCGATCTTGACCTGATTATAGATGCTGAAGTCATCCAGAAAATTGTAGGCTTCTGCTCCAGCTACGTGATCTAAACCACTTTTTGTGAAAGGTAGGAAAAAATGATGATTCCTTGTCATAGCATTTAAGGCCTTCAAATTTACACAAATACACATCTTGCCATTCTTCTTGAGTACTATAACATTCTGTGTGCTAAATCTCATAAATGAAATCGACATCAAGCAGCTTCTATGGCTCTTATTTGATCAGCTCTGTGTAGTTCGGGTTGTAGCGATAATAATGGCTCACCTTGGGGACTGCCCCTTCCACCAAGGGTATAGTATGCTGGACTACGGTTGAGGGTATACCCTTGAACTTTTTGTATGACCATGAAAAACAGTCACGGTATTCCATCAACAAGTTTTGTAGCCGAGTGAACTGAGTGGGTGTCAGTTGTGCTTCCACATGAACAATTTTGTCTTCATCTCTTGGCTCCACTAGATTCATCGGCTGTGTTTGAGTAGGTCCTTCGTAGACTTGTTCTTTGTCGTCTTGAGCCTTGTCAGGCTCTCTCTGCTCCTTGGATAGCATGATCACCATGTTGTCTAAAGTATAATTCTTGAAGCCTTCAGGCATCACGTGAACTAGTGCACGACAAGATTCCTCATTCAACATGTTGATTTTAGCATGATTGTGAGCTGTGGATTTTTGATGGCTTCAGTCACTTGAGAAGATGACGAAGAGTCTTGATCCAACTTGTCATGCAACGTTTTTAATGGCAACCTATTGTTGCCACGAATATTTTGTAGACATTGATAAAATGAGATGATTCTCTTAGTGCCCTCGACATTTAGCTTTACACCCTTGATATAACATTGGAAATCCAAAGCATTGCATGAGCCCTCTCCATTAGTCACCACACTCATCAACGAACTTCATCACTACATTGCATGGATTATTAGTAGTCACACACTCAATGACTCATTTTTTAAGAGGTAAATTTTGATATAGACAAATCAAGCAATAAATTATTGTAAATTTTAAAAATAATAAAATTGAATGATTAGTTGAGAGCTATTACCATTACATTAGTAGCAACCATAATATTGGGTAAATATCAGTGTGCATGTACATGGCCACATTTTGCACTCTATATTTCCATGACCACAATGGGTGGGAAGATGGGAGATATAATAAATATATGTGTTGCATGTATAACATTATATCTTTTTCTGGTCAAGATCTTCACACAAATGTTATTTGTTGAAAATCACAAAATGATAAACTTTAGTGAAAACATGAACATTATCACTATTTATTAAAAATGATCCGATATAGATAATAAGAGACATATTATCTTAACAAATTGGAAATGACAAGCCTTATAATCAATTTGACTAAGGCTAATTAAATTTATTGTCCATTGCAATATCTCTATATTAACTTTAATTACCTTGGGTATCTTTCTAAAATGTTGTTAGAAATGGCTGGACAATATCTATAGATTAGATATGACTAAGGACCTCAAATATTGTTGGAGATAAAGAAAAACATCATTGGCTTATATGGGAAACATCATGCATTTGAAAAGACTTTAGGTGTTCGTTGTCCCTATTGAAAAGTTTTAGGGGTCATTATGACGAAGAAGGGAAAGTTCTTGACTTCATGTGCTTATTGTTGATAACTAGGGAGGAGTCATATGGAATGCTAAAAGCATACCATGTCTGTAACATAATTAAACACTAATTGATTCCATATAATAGAGTATACATCAAAATAATGTGAATTTCAAGGAAACATGCAAATTTCTCAACTCAGGTAATTGCTAATTTTTTTTTGTTATCATCAATTATTTGAATTTTGATTGTATCAAGGTGATGTGGACTCCTTGTTTGATTGCAAACTCACAAAAGTGTATAACAATGATTCTTTGACTATTTGGTCTCACGAGTCAACTACGTAAGTGAGAAAGAAAACATGTGATGACTATGTACCTATATTATTGTGGCCTTTATTGGAGTTGGTGTAGATTTACAATTCAATGTACAAGACACATTCATATGATGAACTTGAAGCATGATTTTGTGACACACATATGATTATGACCATGCATAACATGCAATAATGAAGATGATTTTTGCCTTTCTAGCACCCCAAAGGGTGGATTGTATAGCATGAAAAATAGACTTCAATGCAATTATGTTGCAAAAAGGTGTTCACCCGACAACATTTGTAGAGCTGTGTAGGATTAGGCTAAGGCATATCTTACCAAAAGTATATAATTTGTTTTCAGCATATTCTTTGGATATTATGTTATTCTCTGCAAATGTGGAACGACATTTTCAAGTCTATAAAATAATACCTAGATTTTCATACATTCAAGAACATGTAAAGCATTACAACAATGATATATTTAAATGCCATCGAATATTCAAAATATTCCTTTGGAAAGCATATAAACAATAAAACTTATGAGAAATTTAAGTGATTTACATTTATTGAAAATGATTGTTCTCAAAAAGTAATCACATATTCACTTAGTTATAGGTATATGCTTTGGCACTACATCTTATGACAAAAAAAAGTGAATCATATAACTAAAGCATACTTATTTGAATGTCAAAATGTGTGTTCTACTTGTCTACAATATATGCCATTCCCAATCACAAATAAAAACAAATGTAACATCACAAATATATAATCAAAGTATTGTAACATTCTATAATCACAAAATATTCATGGAGCCCATGCTTTAGGAAAACAAGGATATCAATAGCTTCTATCAAAATGAATACACTTGTGGTTTGACATCTTTGAACAAGGGCCTATATCATACATTCAATATGATCAAAGCTTTGTTTTTCAAGAAAATGCTAACAAAAGCGCATACATTTGCAAGTAAGAAATTTCTTTCCCAAAATTACATTGTAACACGTTAACAATGAAGCACCGGTAATGTTATCTCTTAAAAATTTGTCGCAATGAGCTTGTGTGGATATTCCCCATTTTAAGCAATTTCAATTGGCAACATTATGCAATAAAATACCTCTATAACTTGTTAGAAGTCAAAATTGATTGCAGTTATCCAACTCCACCTTGAGAAGATCACAGTAAGATTGCATGATGTGTAGATGTAATATTGAATCCAATGCATACTAGTAGCATAGAAATCCCATAGTTCCACATGCCAAGCTTTAAAGCCTTATACCATAGGCTACAACCTTGATATAATTAGCTCTTACGAATGTTGTCATTGTTTGTCTAAAGCATGTACATAATTAAGCAAGGCTTGGTCATATGTTATACCACAAGACATGCCCAAAGTTACGAAGGCCACACTTCAAGCAAACAAGACTAGAAAACATAGTGAAACAATCACAACCACCAAAAGGGAAATCCAACCAAATCAATCCTATCTACAAAAGACTTTCAAAGGAAGTAAAACTTCAAATACACTAGTTGAATAATTGGTTGATCTATGAAAATTCAAAAAGTCATCAATGTTGAATCTAGGGGTTAAATAAACTTTTTTGTTACCATCCATGTGTAGGATGATGATAGGGTCAATTTTGGCCTAGGAGGCAGAATAGTCAATTCCACATATAAAGCCATGATTTGGCCATAAGTAGGAAATGATGTCAGATCTTACCTTTCATCAATCACAAAGTACTTTTGTATTTTGTGATAATCAGAGTATAATTGCTAAGTGAATCCTAGGCATCATTCCAGGAGCAAACACATTGAGATAAAATATCATTCGTCAGAGACAAAATACATAAAAGGGAGATCATTCTAGTTTTTTGCAGAACACAATTCATGATTATATACATTTTCACAAAGGCATTAGCAATCAACAATCAGAACAAATTTAACAATTTGTTGAATTTGAAACATCAGATTTTCTAAGATCCACATTTTGAGGGACAATGTTGGATTTCTATCTTCGATAGAAATCAATAGTAATGAGGATTAGATGTATATATAAATCTGTAAATTCTTGTATATGATTTTTTCTTATAAATTTTAGTTTTAAAGGAGGCTTGAACAACCTACAAAAATGGACTGAAGTTTGCATAATTTAGATGTTTGAATATTTTCAAATTCGAAGAATTGTTAAACAAAATTCGAAGAATATTCAGATATGCAAAATAATGGGACAATGTTGAGTAAAGGCTAATACAAATATCTACAACTCCAAGGAAATTTGCAATAATATTTAGAGTGCCACCTGGATGCACTGGAATATCAGCGCATTTCTACAAGGGTTGCGCCAACCACTATAAATTTTCTGTTTTAAAGAAAGCTCTTCTCAATTGTTAGAAAGCAATTCTCAAATCATGTCTTTATTAAAAGAACATTAGTATTCTCACCTAACATTACAAGTCAGAACAATTTACAATAGAGTAATCACATTTATGCCACTTCAGAAAATTTAAAAAATTACGTATAACTATTGTTTTTGTCAAGCAAATAACATCACTAATGTGATGGAACATTTTCAAAATGCCTTGAATTTTTTTTTTTTTTAAAAAATCAACTAACTAATTTGTCCGACATTAGAAAACTAAAAAACAGTATTCACAAAAGAATAGCCTGTAGTCCGGCCGTAAAGCACATGAAAAGGCCGTTGTTGCCTTTGGCCTTGCACGTAGGAGGTCTAAGCTTGAGTGTGTATGAGGTGGAAATATAACATACCACCTCTCCAAAGCTTTACCTCACAATCAGTTTTTTGGAAGTAGAGTCTGTATTTGTCTAGATATAAGCACATTGTTTAGTCAACCAAGCATAGAACTAAAAAATTTCATAGCCCACAACCATTTGTTTTTAGCAATCTGCATATTACTGTCTACCAAATTTAGCTAAAAGATGCTAGAATCATAAACTCTGATTCCAATGCTAAGTCGCTATGGCATAAAGTTCTAACATGACTAGTTCTCCATAGCAAAAATAAAGAATAAGACAAAATTAAAATAACAGAAATGGAGATTGTTCACCGGTCAATCATATACGTTCAACATCCTATTGTATATGACACACTTCGTCTATGATTAATGAAGTAGTATGCAAATGGACAGATGTTTTGGTTTCTCGTGCAAGCTAGTTTTAGAAAAGGACTTTGCACCAACGATTATCTAAAGCTAGAAGATTGTTCACCAATTTCTCCCAAAAAACGTTCTATCTCCCACTTTTACTAATGAGACTTATCATTCTCCAATCTCCCATCTCTCATCTAAATTGTAAATCCATGCTCACCTCTATGAGCTAGTGGAAAATTGTATTGCCATTTGATCAATCCCTTACATAGTAGCTAAGTCATCCCATACCACAATAACCCACATCAAGTCTAACAGATGAATCATCTTAGTAGTGGATCGATTTAGAGGACTCAAGGTGATATTGCAAAGTGGCAACAACTAGTTCCGAATGTCCATGCTCTACAATATATAGCAACAACTCACTAAAGGTCAATCATAACTTCACATCTACATTTGCATTTGGATTTACCTCTAGCCTTACCATGTAGTCCACTAACTTCATCTAAGTTCTTTTATCCTAAGATTAGGGACTTCCGACTAACTAATTATACGTAATTAGGTTTGTAACCACCATAATGAACATCCCCCCATGCGCAAGTACTATGGGACTATAGATTCAACCACCTCCTATCAAGTAATGCTGTGTAGCAATCAATACCTCTCACTGATGTCATGGTTGCACATTTCCACACATTGTAGCCAAAGAGAATAGAGAGAGAGAGAGAGAGAGAGAGAGAGAGAGAGAGAGAAGCGGGCCACATTGTTGAGGTAAGCGAGAATATTTTTAGATATTCTCTCTTCCTTTGGAGGTTGGCTTTGCCTTTTGAGGTGAAAAAGTCAACTTTCTAAAAGAGACATGCCCGATCAAATGATGACACATAGGTGGGAGTCAGGAGTGGCAGCCTCAATCATGTGGCCTAGCCAAGAGGGAGTCCAGGAGTGGCAGCCTCAATCATGTGGCCTAGCCAAGAGAGAGGGCATCACCCTCCCTCTTTGTCCTAAGTTACATAGGATAATTGTTGGCATCAAAAAATAACATACCAGCTCGTGATGGTGAGGTAAAATAACAATGCTTGCACCAAAATATAAGATATCAGGGTGTGATCGCGAGGTACAGTACGATGCTTGCACCAAATAATAAGATACGATTATTATTATTCAGGCTCCACCACCCTCAGAGGCTCAGTGGCGACTGGCCTGCCGTGTTCAGCTGGGAATTCCAAGAATATACCACACCGTATCGCCGACAGAGGAGCAGCATTTCGCACAAATTAAGAACTACAACATCCAGAACATGCAGTCTGGGAACAGTAGTCCACTTTCAGGTAGTCTTGGACATCACATTCCCTCATTGTACTTTGAAATTCTTCTACTTCACAACTTCGTATCTTTTTCTCTTATAAATTCGACTCAACTCTCTTCAGTTTGCAGCCGACCCTTTGAGCGAGCTGGAAGTAATTTCTGCTTCCATTTTGGATGAGTGAAGCAAGACATCGAGTAGAAAATACACATCTGCCTCAATATTCGATAGTTCTATCTCTTTCATAGCACAATTGCAAGTACATTCTTGCCTTTTGCAGAAAGTAGGCTCTTATCTTTTGCAGCAAAAGCTCAATGGCATATAAATCTATGTTTCTTAGCAGAGTTGCTTGCAGGTTATGTGGTGGTGACAATTTGGCCCGAGTCATAGATGAAAACTCGATGCCTCAGGAGTTGCAAGGTGGTCTACAGGAGAATGCCTCTGCCGTAGGTCCAGGGTGGGTTCATAGAAGAGGTAACAGCAGAAATAGGGGGATAAGGGCAACGTGCACCTCTCTATTCAAACCGGTGACGCTCCCATTTTCTATGTTAGCAAGATTTCTGGAATTTACTGATGATGTGCAGATGACTCACCAACTTGCAATAGGAGACGAAGGAAGGCTTAGAATCTGGTTTCGAGAAGAAAATGCCATAGCAGAGACGCGGCACGTTGATTTTCAAAGCGACCTACGTTTGATCTTCATGATGTGAAATAGTCTTTACTTTCATAGAAAGGGGTTTTGTAAGATCAATGCACGTTGATTTTATAGAAATGGATCTTACACTGATTGCAAAAGTTGTAAATCCTTACGGAAGGTTTGTAACCTGGAAAGCTTTAGCAAGGACATGTTTAATTATCATGGACTGATTTCAAGCTTTCTCGTGTTAAGGCGTATGTAGGAGACATAATCTTAACATCTTTCCAAATCTAGCATGACATTCCTTTCTAGAGATGGAATTGCAACCTCCAGCATAAAGCTTGTTGATAAATGGAACTCTAAGGCATATTATCGCATAAGAAACAAAAGCACGTTTTCTTCATGTTTCTTCTTTAAATATATTCCATCTGAACGTATTTTCCATGTATCTATCGCTTTGTCACTTTCTCTAACTTGCTCGTACAGCAAATATCATATTGTTATTCGTGAAAGAAGAAAGCGTTATCGACGATTAGCTCTTGAGTCTTGAGGTAGGCTTTGTCACTCTGTGTAAGTTTGTAACATATCATTGCAGTCTGCTTACTGTGCGGCGTACGCACAACTTTTAGAGTAATCAGTAAAATAAGTACAGTCCTTAGATAACTTCGTAGAGTTCACGGCTTTTAACTTTCTCTTGATTGTGATTTTATATCTTGTATTTTATGTAAGAGCCTTGAGGCAGGCTTTGTCGCTCTGTAAGTTTGTAACCTATTATTGCAGTCTGTTTACTGTGCTGCGTACGCACAACTTTTAGAGCGTGCAGTAAACTTTTAACATTTTGCTGGATAAGTACAGTCTCCAGATAACTTCGTAGAGTTCACGCATTTTAACTTTTTCTTGTTTGTGATTTTATATCTTGTATGTTATGTAAGAGCCTTGAGGCAGGCTTTTGTCACTCTGTAAGTTTGTAACCCATTATTGCAGTCTGTTTACTGTGCGGCGTACGCACAACTTTTAGAGTATGCAGTATACTTTTGACAATTTGTTCGATAAGTACAGTCCCTAGAAAACTGCGTCGAGTTCACGGCTTTTAACTTTCTCTTGTGATTTTATATCTTGTATCTGTGTATCCTCATTTACATCTTGTATCTTATCTTTCCTCTTGTAATTTTCATGTAAACTTGTTGATGTATTCACGATCCAGGTTGAATCTGCATAAGAAGATTTTAGCCAATTGATGCGTTACCTATTTTCGCTGGAACCTGTTGTTTTCTTTCGTTAAGCGCTGACCTTGTCAAATTCAGCCGTGTGTGTATGGTATCCTTAAAAGTACATCATCAGTTGAGACGGTGACCATCACAATGTTGGAAAAACTTAGATCCGGTTGGTATTCAAGAATCGTGAGGAAGTCTAACTAAATACAACAAGTGCAAAAACCACACCATAGTGTGGCATTAATGTGCCATTCCTTCTCTGCTTTTAGTTTTCTCCGAGATTCTAGACTCTAGTTCTATTCTTTTGCCTTCTTTTCTTAACTAAACAAACTTGTATCATTGCAATATTGTGCAACTCTTGGACTGAAAAAAGTGATTCATGTATGTATATCAAGATCCTTAAATTTAAAACATTCATAATAAAATATAGCTTCCAGCTATTTAAACTCACATATGATACCTAACACTACTTGAAGGGTATCATAAATAGTTGATACCATCTACTGTGCTACCAAATCGTAAAGCCAATCTCTCGCCAGGACTATGTTAGTACTGTCCAAATGCATGATTTGGAATTTAATATTATTTTGAAACCCCTGATTTTTAGACATACACTATTAACAATCATTTCTCACACATTTTTGTCTTGTCCCTTAGCTAAAGAAACCACATACCTATGTAGGCTAGGTGTTTCTGGCAATTTTAGCTTCTTGACTAAGGTGTAATTGACGAAATTATGGGTTGCCCCATCATCCACCACCATTAGGGGTTGGACAAATTGCGAGTAATAATTTGCGAGTTTAGTTTGTTTTTTATCTTTATATTTTTGAATAGCCATGTTTAGAATTTTGATCAAGAAAAATGTGAACTACAAAGAAAGATAATGTGATCACAATGAGATTGTTTATTTTATGTTTTGATTGATTCTTTAGTGATCATATATTAAACTATATCGTGTCTTTGTCATCAAAAAGTTGGTACTTATAAATCCATGATTTAATTCTTGAATAATTGACTTTAGTATTTTACATAATAGGAGGTTCTAATTATTTCACATAATTAAAACTTTACCAAATGAGGTGATACAAGTCAAGTCATTTGTTAAAACTAGTATGGACTAAATTATTGTATATGTAGTTCATAAATCTTAAAGCCACATAACCTCTTTGTTACTTATTTTGCCTAGAAAAGTCCTATGTGCTCACTGATACTCTAAATAGATAGGAACTCATGTACTTTTCTTTGTGTCCTCAATCAACCAAATACAAATACAAATATTCTTTCATATAGCCAAAATAGAATGTTGAGATGGATTTACAAAAAATTACCACTAGACGTGGGGAAAATTTTAAGCTAAGCTTGTTTTATGATCTTGAAATGGAGATGAATAGAGCCATCAAGCTTTTACACATTAAAAAAACGTCATGCCATTGTATTTAGCACAAGATCATGTCTTGGATATCTATGTTTAAACACTAACTTACATACATAAGAAAGTAATCTACCATAAAATTTATGGGACAACGTAGCTTCAACTTCAGTGAAAGATTGGCCTAATATTTAGTGGATCTTATGCTTTTCGTCCTCCCACTTGCATTGTATTCAGAATTGTTGAACCTTATATTTTTAGACTCTCATGAATTGACTTACTCTCAATAGTTCTTCATTATAAAAATACTTGTTTCATGCCTAGATCTCAAATAAAAGTCCAACGAGACTCAATGTTACCTCTTGGAAAACTTGGCATTGTCAATATAGATTACTCTCTTGTAAATATGAGGGTGAAATATATATAACGAAGGACTACTCTGTATAACTTTTGATTATATTAATGGAAAAATCTTGTCAAGCAAGAGAATACTATCAATCACACTTAGGCATTCAAGGTAGTGTTGCATGTTGCTTTTCACATGTTGCAAAATGAAAGAGGTCAATCAATCTCGTGGAATGAGAATCCTCAAAAAATCTCTTATTTTCTTATTATTAACAGAATTCATCCATAGCCATTTCTTCTTAGAAAAGATCCAAGACATGACAATATTGATACTAGCAATGTTCTACAATCTATTGTGACCAGTAATTGAGCATGTCAGAAAAGCAAGCATTGAAAACATATCTTGCAGATTGGAAATTTGCAACTTGTCATCAAAATAGATACCTCCACGAGGCTTGAACCAAAAATCGTTTTCCCTAATCTTTCATTCAAAACCCTTTTAAGGGCGCTTCCGTCTTGGAAGCATTACCAATGCATTACAATTGATACCAACACAAGAAGTGAACATATATTAAAGCAATGTATGTAGGCACAACACAATATATGCCAAATTTCTAAACCTTAAAAGACATATACTTTAGATTATTATATAGTTACTAGAAGTGATTTGCTAAATAATCGCTTGCCCAGCTTTATTGCAATATGGCAATTTTTTTCCCTAGCAAAAAATTTGCCTTGCCAGCGATCTTGGCAGGGCATGAATAGAAGGTTCATAGCATGCTCATTTCAAAAGCTCAAAGATGACATCATAGAGATACAATACCACTCTAGAATCCACCTATCCTCACATCAATGGATGCATCATATGGTAACTTAAGAGCCTAATTTTTGATTTTAAAGGATAATTCGGAGCTCCTCGAGACATGAAGAACATGTCTTTTAAGCTAGGGCGCAAGTTCACAATCACAATAAATGATTAGATGTAAAAGAAAAAAGTCTTTGCTCTTGCTAATAGAATAAGGAATGGCTAGAAGAATGAAGATAAAATTATTTATAGCATGTAGACACTTAACCCTCTCGCTATTTTGAGGATTCAAGAAAGAGAAGCGTGAAGAATCCACTTGTAAATTTGATTGTAATGATAGAGAGGACAAAAGCTTTGAGCATAATCATAAAGCTTAAAAAAATCAAGTTTTTTGTTCAAAAACAGAGCACGAGGTCCCTTCATCCCCTCGTCCCCTCACAATCGCACAAGAGGTCCCCTCATAGTCGTAGACCACTCTCCAAGAACCTAATGATCACATGTTTGTTCCAGCCATAACATCAAGTACCATGATGCTCCTACCACCTTAAATACGTTGGTCAACTCCATATTAGCCAAAGTGTAGATCCTTTAGAAATATGTTACTCACCCCTTCTTGACAAGAGTATTTTTTTATATCATAACAGCAGTCGGCTTCCTTCTTGCCCTGCACATTGATGCGAACAATATCTGCTCCTTTGTTTGTATCCTCATAACCTGCACATAGTAAAAGGTCAAGATCGTTCTATTCTCATCCTAGAAAGTTGTCAAGAGCAAGGGATCTCCGTGTAAGCTGTAATGTGCAACAACATTGACACAAACCTAATCAACAGTAGCGACAACATCTTTAGTGTCAGTTGTAGTCATGGTTTGAATGCGAATCAACTTCCAATATATCTTGTATGGTTCCAACATAGTCGAGGTCACTTTCAACCAAAATGGTATCCCTTGCACTATTCATGCAAATAATCTTGATTATATGCATCACTAATTGAACACATCAAACACACATATATACCTTTATCATCTTGTGCCAATCGTGAGACTTTAATCCGGATACAACATAAAACAGCTTCTATGCTCAGCATAGAACTCCAAACTTTTGAACTGTTTCTTCTGTTTGAAGAAACCATGCCCTTCACTATGATTTTCACCATTCGTGCCTTGTCAAACTTGAAGAGCTCGACTAATGAATATCACAATGAAGGAAAAGAGTAGAAAGCATGTAAATCTAGCAACTTGGCATAGTTAGGTACCTATGTACCAGTGAAAAGCAGTGATGGACACCGAATTTGATTCTCTTATGGAGAATCAAACATGGACACTCACTGAGCTGCCAAAGGACCGAAAACCGATTCCATGCAAATGGATATTCAAGGCAAAGTACGACAATGAAGGAAGACTAAATCGTTACAAGGCCAGGCTAGTCGCCAAAGGCTTTTCTCAGATTTTAGACCTGGACTATTCAGAAACCTTCAGCCCAGTCATCAAACATGCGTCGATCCGCCTACTCATCTCCTTTGCAGCCGCAACAGACCTTGTAGTCCACCAAATGGATGTCCAGACTATCAAAGAGGAGATCTACATGACACAGCCAGAGGGATACGAACTCAACGACAAGCAACAACACCTTGTATGCAAAATCCACAAGGCGCTCTACGGGCTGAAACAGTCACCCAGAGCTTGGTTCCAGAAGATCAACACATTTCTGATAGAGAATGGTTTCATTCCAAACTCAGCAGACTCGAATGTCTATTTCAAGTCTGTATCAGATTACTTCATCATCATCACTCTCTACGTAGATGATACACTCTTATTCAATAATAATCTGAATTTGATGAAGGATACAAAATGCATGCTGGCCCAGGAGTACAAGATGACTGACATGGGTCCAGCTGGAAAAGTATGGAATGGGCAACTGCAAACCCAGTCTCTTTCCACTCGACCCTGGACTAAAGCTATCAAAGGAATAGTCTCCTCAAACTGAGGCAGAAAAGGAGGAGATGAAGCGCTACCCGTTTCAATCCATCATTGGCTCACTGATGTATGCAATGATCAGACCTTGCATATTCGGTCATTGCACTCAGCCAGTTCCTGTCAAATCCAGGCGTAGGTCATTGGAAAGTGCTAACAAAGATCATGAATTACATCCAAGCAACGACAACTCTCAGCATCTACTACGAAGGCAGCCAAACTGCCAACATCCTAAGTAGGTTAAGGACCCATGTGGGTTCTAGAGCTAGAATTAGCAAGACACCACCTCTATACATAACGATGCGGTCGGCGTGACCGGTTGTCTAATTCGTCCAGGGGGCGCACTTTTGAGGGTGTGCCCACCTCTAGGTGTCATGGAGGTGTCACCTCTGGCAGTGACCAAGAGGAGGCATTTCGTCTCATGAGAGGCTTGCAACCTTCTACTCGTCAGGCGGTCTACGAGCAGTTGATGCGTGAGAACGAGACAATTGGCTGGCCTATTCCTACTAGCGAGTCTAGCACACGTCCATATGAGATTCATGCTGATGGATCTTTGAATATGGGCGATAATAATGGATATTTGGTCATGAGACGAGCTTGTGAATTGCATTAGCAACTTCTCAACGATTGACACCTACAGCCACGAGACGGGAATGATCGTATCTTAGAGGCATTGTATAGGAAATTTCCATGTGATCATCCATTTAGTGAAAAATGGATGGAGAGAAAGCTTGGCGAGCACATGCGTCACTAATGTGACAAGCTCCGCCAACAATCTCAAAGGCCAGGTAGACCAGACAAGCCAACCTTGTGTAGCAAAAGTACTTGGACTTTTCTCACGAGTGACTTTAGGAAACCCCCATAAATTTGACAAATATAAGAAAGCAGCAAGAGTAAGACTGAGCATGAATAGTATCAGTCATCTTGGCTTCGGGGAAAACATCGTTTTAAAGATTATTTTGTGAGAAATTTTTAACCCTAAATTTCATTGTTAAGTCCTATTCGTAGCTCAAGTCAACTAAGTTATATTCCTAGCTTAAGTCAACTAAGTTATATTCATAGCTCAATTGCTAACAAGTTTCTTTCATGTGTCTACAGAATGCGATCTATGGCAGAGTTTCAAGTGATGATATAAATTCTACTACAATCATAATTTCGAGAACATGCACATGAAATTAAAAAGCAGAGGCATCTTTCCAATAGATCAGATAAACCCTAACTTTTAACTTTTAGTGAAAACTACTCTTTGGTTTAAATAGGACTGCATTGCATTCAACTTTCACAAAATACGTATATATCTCATGTTTAGCTAAAATAGGGTTTTGTATTGCATTCAAATTTCTCAAAGTACTTATGATTATGTGTGCAGATTGATGAAGCGCAAGAGGAGCAGATTGATCAAGAACTTGCACAAGAGGAGGATGAGGGGATGATAGAGGGGATGGTGAGAACTGGCGACAACGACAGGGGTACCGGTGGTGACGACGACAACGAGCAAACAAACATTCATAGAGGCGATGCCTTCTTCTTAGATGAAAACTGAAGCTATACTTGTAAAACTATAAATATTTTTTTGTAAATAAAATAGATATGCATACACATTGTGATTTAGAATACGTAGCACATAAAGCATGAGCAATTTTGATCAATGCTAGTGCTCAATCTCTAAAAAATAACAGAATCCTCTCAAAAAAGAGGGAGGTTACGCATCATGTACTCTCCAACCTAGAAAACGGGGCCTTGCGAGTGCAAACAAGCATCCGCGGGACCCAAAATAAATTTTTAATCCAAAATAAATGTCACTGTGCGACGTTCCCTTCAAAATCCTAAAAATCTTCAACGACGTACACACAAGTGTCTCCTAGCGACATTGTATATGTTGCACAAAATTTGGAACCGAGACTGTTTGCGACATTTTGGCAACGTTTATAAACGTCGCAACGCGAAGATCAATATATTTTCAAATTTCGTGCTCAAATATGATTCGATGTTATAGTGACACTCAACAGTCGCTTGATCATCGCGACACAACACTCCCAAATAGTTTCAGTTGGATGACACGTGGCAACGGTTGTGAGGAATAATCACCTGGTGACGTATTTAAAGACGCGCAACGACGCACATTGTGTCGCTGGAAGACGTATAATCATCGCAACACCGTCGCTAGGTTTGTCGTTTTCGTCGTTGATATGTCACGAGGCGACGGGCCAGCAGCAACGCTTAAAAAAGGAGATAGTGATGTTTATAGGGACATTTATACAGGTTGTATCCATCGCTGAAATATGCTTAAACGTCGTTATAAATGTCGCTATGTGTCATTGGTGTGGTAGTGCTGGACGACAATCTTTGAATTGATTTTGATTCATCTTCAGATACTAATTTTTCCGACATGGTATTAGAGCGGATGGTTCAGTAATCTGCAATTTTATGCAGGTTGTCAGTCTTGTTTTTACCAAGACATCATTTTTGCAAGTGCGTAGCTAGCAGTATTTCGACATCATTGTTTCTACCAACGATATCGCTCTCTACACTAGAATGGATCTATCTTCTAGTTCATCTCTGATTGAAAAACTTGACGGGGAGAACTACAATCTCTGAAAGTTCAAGATGAAAGTCATATTACTTGCCAAATAACTATGGGACATTGTTGATGGCACAGAGGTCAAGCCTGAGGTCAATGCAAACAACATCACCAAATGGAGACAGAGAGTTGGCAAGGCATTTCCCTTGATCACTCTAAATATCAAAGACTCTCAAATCAGTCATATTCGAGCAGCTCAAACTGCTAAGGATGCTTGGGACAACCCTCTATGATACCAGGGATGTTACTTCCAAGTTACACTTGAGGAAGAAATTCTTTACATTAAGAATGTCTGATGCAGATAGTACATGAGAGAGACGCTCCATCCATGAAACATATTATTTGAGCTTCCCAGTTACAACATCATTGTTGGTTGTAATTGCTATTTCGTGCTTCAGTGTAATATAGCAGCAACTTGCTATTTATCTGTGTATAGCGTAGATGAATGCTTGCTGTGATTGAATGCACTCTATCGTTGTTTGATCGCGCTTGTTTTACTCACTCTGATCAGAACACGAACGTCTATGACTCCTCAGTTTCTGATCAGAAGATGGCTATCTTTGATGCCCGAGGAACTCACGATATCATGCTGCCATTTCAATCTCTTTCAGAACTAAACTTCATATCTGATTTCCAGTAATACCACACACACACAAACCATTTCTAATCTCTTCGGTGGACTGTACTCTTGTTTTTGTGAGTATTAATTAATTTTTAAGATCATGTTGGGCAATTAGAACACTTAAAGCTGTCATTATACTTAGCATAAGCTTTCTATTAGACTGCTTTTGCATCTAGCAGCTGATTGTAATGGGAGAGCTGTTCCGCAATATTCCTGCTTTATTCTCCGTCGCGTTCTTTCTATCTCCCTTGTCCCATTAGATTGGTATCAGAGCGTAGCTCAAATAAACCGAGAGATTAAATTTGTTCCATTTGTATGATTGTTAGTATGTCTCATATAGGTAACTCTTCGTCATCATCCAACGAGGCTAGAATAATTGACAAGTTCAATGGTTTTAACTTCTACATCTGGAAGTTAAAACTGTGGATGATGTTGATAGATAGAAATCTTTGGGATATAGTAGAAGGTGCTGACCTGAAACCAGAAGATGGTGATCAAGCAAAGGCATGGAAGATCAAAGATCAGAAGGGCCTTAGCATGTATGACACTCAATCTGGCCGACTCTCAAATATCCCACGTTACCCCATGCAAAACCTCTAAGGATGCATTAGATTTGCTATCAAACCTCTATGAGACTCATGATGTAACCACTAGATTACATTTTTGAAGGAAGTTCTTTACTCTTAGCATGTCTGATTCTACTGCCATCACTTCTCACATCAACAACTTCAAGTTTTTATTGGATCAGTTATCAGTTGTAGGATGTTCTATTCAAGATGATGATGTTGTTATGACCTTGCTTTCTTCTCTTCCAAAGTCGTATGAACACTTTGTGGTGATGATTTCCACACAACCCGACCTCACTCTTCAAAAGGTGATTGGTCATATTCTTCAAGAAGAAATGCGGAGAAAGACTAGCAGCCTGTCCATCAAAGACAAATCCATGGCTCTATATACACCAAGAAGAAAGATTATTCCAAGGGCAAGAATCAAGTGCAGCAGCAACAACAAAAGCCTCACACTCAAACTGAACATGGTGGATTGCGCAAGGAGGATTCAAGGCAGGTGAAGGAAAGGTTTGCAAACTCAACAGGGCCATCTATGGACTCAAACAAGCCTCAAGAGTTTATTTTGAAAGAATTGAGAATACTTCTTGGACAGGTCATTCAAGAAATGTGTGTCTCACAATAGCATCTTCTACAAGCGTGATCAGGGTACGATCTTGATAATAGCAATATACGTCGATGACATGATTGTTATAGGGAATACTACTCTGTCTACTCAGGAATGCAGAGGAATTAAACATGGAGTTTGATATGAAGGACATGGGAGATCTTCACTACTGCTTGGGAATTCACATCAAAAGGAACAGGGGCACCAGAGAAATGTGGCTATCCCAAGAAAGGTATATCAAGAGCTTAATAGAGAAGTATGGCATGTCTGATTTGACCAGCCTAGGAGTACCTCTGGACCCAGGTGTCAGACTAAGTGCAAATATGTCTCTGATTTTAGACGAGGAAAGGAAGCAGATGGATCTGTGCCCATATAGAAGCTTGATAAAACCATCATGTACACCATGATCTGCACTAGGCCTGACATAGCCACCGCCATCGGACAACTGAGCAAGCTCACTGAGAATCCAGGTACAGAGCACTGGAGAGCTTGCAAGAGGGTGATCAGATATCTAAAAGGAACGGTCAATTATGCCCTACATTACAGTGTCGAAAATAATTCGATAAGTGGATACACAGACTCCGATTGGGGAGGGGATGTCGATGATAGGAAATCGACCAGTGGTTACCTATTCATCATGAACGGAACGACAGTAAGTTGGGGAAGCATCAAGCAAAAGTCAGTGGCTCTGTCCTCCATTGAGGCCGAGTACATGAGCCTGTGTCAGGGGGCGAAAGAATACGTTTGGATGAACAACTTCTGTCAAGAGATTGGAATCTGCCCTTAGAATATGAGCTTGAAGAATGACAACCAGAGATGCATTGCCTTATGCAAAAATGGAGGCTTTCACAAGAGAAGCAAGCATATTGAAATATAGTATCATTTTGTTAAGGACTTAGTGCAAAGCGGTGTAATCAAATTAGAGTATTGTTGCACCAAGCTAATGGTAGCAGATGTATTGACTAAGCCCTTGAACAGGGATAGATTTGTCATGCTAAGAGAGATGTTAGGATTACGTATCCATGACCCACCCTGAATTGACTTGGGGATTGTTGGGTCACTGTGAATACAGGCTAGACCTGATACAATTCAGAATAGGTCATGTACATAGTTAACAGACGTAATGTAATATAGGCTAGGTCATGTACATGGTTAACGATTTAGTTAGTTAGCATTGTCCTCTCGTCATGTGAACGAGGAAGTGCGAAATGGTAGTTTCTTGATATGCACCGAGAAAGTGCTATTTGTACAGATGTTTGTTTCTGGAAAGAACATGCACTCGAAGCATCCTTTTGGCTGTCGCTCCTCGTTTTGTGATCATTGTGCTGATGATTGTTTGTATGCACATTTGTCAGTAGCTTAATCGTTTTTCAGATGCTATTGATCTAACATTCAGTAAGTCATAAGCAGCAATATGATCTTGCGCCTATAAACATGAAGTGTACGAGGATTGGTAAAGAAACTAGGGATGAACCTTCAGTGTGTGTAGTACAGCAGCTATCAATCTGCCAGCGAGAAGACTTCAAAGGGCTCTGTCTGTTTGAACGGGACCATTTCTTGAAGCTCTAGTTCGAAAGAAAATCAGATTTCGTGTACAGGCATCTGCTATAGCAGTCGATTGTAGAAATGAAAATTTTAGAAGCATGAAAGTAGCGACCACTTCCTCCGAGATAATCAAAAGCATGGATCATAGCAAGACATGCATGATGTTGAGCATTGGTGGAGATATTTCTCGACTTACAATAGTAAAATCAGTTTTCAAATTTTTACAAAGAAAACTGAGCACCTCACAGATCGTAATCTGTGTGGGGCAAAGTTTTTTTCCATGTACCTTCCGGCCCTTCCCTTACATGAAAATTTTTCCTCAAAAAAGACAGAGAAAAAAAAAACGTGAAAACAGATTTCACGTAAGGGAAGGGCCGGCTCCGAGGCCCTTCCGCCTCGGAAGGCTGTGCGCCCTTAGGCCTCCGCGCTCGGGCGCACAACTTTCCGGGGCGGAAGGGCCTCAGAGCCTGACCTTCCCCCCCCCCTAAAAAACATGTTCAAAGGGAAAAACCAACGCTCTAGATGTTTGTAAGAGAAATGTTTTTCAAATTTTTAACAACAATTGGCTATATTGAAAGCAAAGACATGCACTTGTTCAGGAGAAAAAAATTAGAGGTAGCTGTTCTCATGCTCTAGCTAAAATTAAATTTTTCAATAGAAATTTTTAGAGTGAGTAATAAATTTGTACACAAGGTAATAAATGTTTACCTTTGGTAAGAATATTTGTCAATTTACCTTGTGGTAAAACATTTTTTTGATGAGGAACATTACACAGATGTAAGGACGTTTCTCTAATGTGTCAAGTTTGTTATGCAAGTTTTGCACTGTACAACTGCCAAATTCTGCCAATTAAGGTTGCTTCTAAATGAAATACACACCAAAAAAATTTTAAGTGGGGGGAAGGCCCTGTCCGGAGGGCGTTCCGTGCTCGGAGGGCCCTTGCCGAGGGCAGGAGCCCACCCTTGCCGAGGGCATGAGCCTGACCTGCACGGAATGCCCCTAGGAGCACGGAATGGCCCTAGGAGATGGGGCCTTCCCCTCCCTAATGGCATTTCTTAGATTTTTCTCTCATGTATTCAGAATAGTAAGGAGTCATGTATTTTTGTCACAATCGTAAGGAGAATTCTGGACAAAACCACTGCTTAGTTCAGATGCAAGCAAATTGCACTTCTAGAGGTGGAGGTGTATGAGGTGTAGGAGGCTGGGAGAATGGAATTTTCATGAAAGCTCACTGCACATAGGTTGCATGAAATTTTAAGAATTAAGGAAAAAACAATCTATTTCGTTCAGGAACGATCCAAATCCTGGGTTCGATTCCTTTTCGTCTAGAGTCTAGAACTGACTGAATTCAACAGAAACAGATGGAATTAACATCTGTAGAGGAGAGTACTTCAGGATAACATAGCTAAATAGCTCAGAGATTCTTCAAAAACGAACTGTTTTATGCAATACGTAGCTCCCCATTCATGGTCTCTACTCTCTAACTAATCCAATCTACAGGAAGTGCACTGAATTCATACAAATTAGCATCCACTATTTTTTACACTATCACGTAACTGTTTGTAATTGAAATCTCTCTTGAAATGTGCTCGAGAAGGGATGGATTACACTAGTCCACAACATATTCTAGCTAGTCATGTAGTAATGCAGCACCTGATTGTTCGCCACGCAAGATCTTTGTATAATGCTAGGGAGAAACGTGTCTCTCACGAAGTCATGGATGGATATTCATCCTTGTGCTGCTTTCGCTCTCTCTGTCTCTCTCTCTACGAAGTTGCATCCTAACTATCTCCACAAGCTCCTCCGGTCCATTGTCTTTGTGTGGCGGTTCAACCCAAGCGTCCCTGAGAACGTGTAGAAATTTTCCACTTCTGAGGTGGTCTCCAAAATCTTTTGCAAGTGCGTCTCCATATCTGCTGTTTTGAACTCCACAGCAAAGAACTCGTCTTGATTGATCAGAGCTATAACTAATGGAAAGGACCGGAGGCTGTGGATTTCTGCGATTCGAACCCGATTTGTATTTTCTTCCGCCAAATTTTTCAGAATGTGCAAACCCAACAGCTTCACCTCCTTGAATGCCAACTCCTTTCCTTGAAGTCTCGCTTCACCGACGCCTTCATTTTGTGAGACCAAAAGGGAGGTGATCCCTTCCAGAGCTCCAGGTATTGCAACAATCCGGAATCGATTAGAGTCGGGCAATGATCCTTGCTGCTGCTAATCGAATCTCATTCTCTTCTTCCTTCTTCCAGGTGATCATTTCCAGCAACCGAGGAAGCACAGCAGGTGTGGTTTCTGTTAGTTAAAAGAAGATACATTTCATAGTCTGAGTCTGCGAAACAGAGGATTTTCTTGGCATTAGGATATTGCGTGGCATTAAGCCATTTCTTGATGTACAGTGTTATGAGACATATAATCTATTTGCTCACAAGGCATCGATAGTTTTTCGTGATTATTCCTCTTGTGTACTGTTCTTCCTTTCAATACTCTGCTTTGCTTGTGTGATCTGTGTCGCTGCCTCTTTGCTTGTGCGACCTGTGTTGCTGCAGGGAGTCGTTAAGTTTCAAAGGTTACGGGCCCACAGTTACGCTAATCGCGACAGAACGCAGAACTATCAGCAACTTCCACCCAACGATGGCAATGGAGGGACAAATGGCTGAGACGAGAGCGATTGAGAAACTGGAGAATGCTGCTGGTTACCCACTTTGGCGATGGAGGATGAAAATGATCTCATGGAGAAATCACTCTGGGGATCGTCGATGGGACTGAGAAGGCGCCAGCTGCTGACGCAGAAGGGGTGCAGATGAACGAAGGGTTGGTGAAAGCGTTCATGGCTCGAGAATACAAAGCCCTTGTCACAATCTGCTTGACGCTCGGAGAGACACCCGCAGTGCAATTCCAAGATGCGAAAACTGCAAAGGAAGTGTGAGACACACTTGCAACGATCTATGAAGGGAAGAGTGTCACAAACGTCTTGTTGTTAAGGAGGAAACTAGCCACCACAAAGATAGCATAGGGCGATTATCTGGGCGCACATCTAGACAAGATGAGAGGATTAGCAAGGCAACTTGAAGCCACATGCACTCCAGTTGAAAGAACGCATTGATATTCACCATTTTGGGAAGCCTTCCTCCCTCATATGACCCACTCATCATGGTGCTTGAAGGATGCAGACTTGATGAGATTGAGTTGGATTTTGTAACCCAACGATTGCTACAGGAGGATGAGCGCAAGAGGAGCCTGATCCCGAATGAAGAGCATGCACTGATCGAAAGACTCAACTACATGAACTTTGCTCAGAAACAAGAACACTTAAAGAAAAACACAGGGACTAGCCAAGAGCGTGAAGAAACCAGACCTGCTGCAGAAACCCATCCTCAGACCAAAAGGAGCACGCATCAAGAAAGAAGAAAGGGAGTCGTGTGCTACTATTGCAACATTACTGGACACATAGCCAGAGAATGCAGGAGAAAGCTAGAAGATATGAGGAAAAGAACAGAGGCACAAGCGAATGTAGCAGAAGCAGAAGACAATAATATAGCGCTCATGGCCTTAGTGGAATCCGAAGAGCAGAAGGAATGCGTGCATTTCAAGGGAACAAGGGTGGAGGAAACACCACTCAAAGGGGTTCCATGGAAGAGAGCCGAGATGGAGCTGATCAGCAAATCTGGGGAAAATTCAAAAGGCAGAGATAACAACTGGTACCTGGACTCAGGTGTTGTGGGTATTTCATGTATACAAATAAATAAGTGGGTCTCACCACTTAAAATACCGTTGGCCAAGCCTTGCCTAGTGGGCCCCACCATAGTACAGTAAAATAATAAGTGCAATGTACTGGCATCCAGTGTGTATAAGCCCAGCCATACACTTGTCAAGGCTGCGTCTTAGGGAAGCAACACAGGGAGCCCTTCAAAAGGAGGCCAGGCATAATCACCACTTCACTACTGGAGCTGGTCCATACAGATATATGTGGACCAATGGAAGTTGAATCGTTGGGACATTCCAAGTATTTCCTGACCATCAGAAATGATTACAATAGGAAGGTATTTTTATATACATTGCGCAGCAAGGATCAGGCAGTAGACAAATTTAGAGAATTCCTCAACATGGCAAAAAACCAGACATGAATGAGAGTAAAGTGAGTCCGCTCAGACAATGGCGGAGAATACATAGGGAACAAATTCCAAAGTTATTGCAAGGACAAGGGAATTCACCATGAATTTACCATGAGGTATACACCCCAACAAAACGGCTTATTTACCATGAGGTATACACCCCAACAAAACGGCTTGGCAGAGCGAAAGAACAGGAGCCTGTTGCACATGGCTAGGTGCATGTTACATGATAATGAACTACCCAAGTTCCTGTGGGCCGAAGCGGTAAGCACTGCAGCTTACACTAAATAGGGTGCCTAACAAATTGATGAAGGATACCACACCATAGACTGTGTGGACAGGCGGACACAAGCCTACAGTGGAGCACATGAGGATATTTGGCTGTAAAGCCTATGCTCACATACCTGACAAGACTCGGAAGAAGCTGGATAAAAGGGGAAACCCTTGTGTGTTTGTAGGGTACCCAGACAATGCCCAAGGTTACAAAGTCTATGATCCAATCAAGCGGAAGGTGGTGCTATCTAGAGACGTCATCTTTGAAGAAATGGATTACATGGAATCCAATATGAACGAGGTAAAAAGGGGGCAACCAGAGGTAATAATCATAGATAGTGGATGGGACACAACTCCTGCCAGGATAGAGGAAAACCTTACAGAAACTCAAGGAGGCAACGATTAGCAGGAACCAGAAAACAATGAGGCGACAACCCAGGAAATACTACAAGGGCCAAGGAGGTCAATGAGAGAGAGAAAGACCCCAAAGAGATATGATGAGATGAGCTTTCTGGGGTACGAGCAAGTGGAAGCATACACAGCCAAAGACCCTGAAAACCTGTCAGAAGCGCAAGAAAGTCCAAATTGAAAGTTGTGGGAAGACGCCATGAAGGAGGAACTAAAGTCAATCGAAGTAAATGATGCATGGGACATGGTGGATCTGCCCCCTGATAGGAAAGCAATAGGCAGTAAATGGGTCTTGCATTCTGCAGCGCGATCCAAGCTTGTTTCCTGCAACTCCAGCTTACGCAGCCTCCTCCTAACATGAATATGTAACCACAAGTTGATTTCCTATATCTTGATCCCTTGCCCAATCGGAATCTGCAAATCCCATCATCATGTCATCTGATGCTCTGAATGTTAATCCAAGTTTGTCAGTTCCTTTCAAATATTTTAATACCCTCTTTGTAGCAGTCCAATGTTCTTCCCCTGGATCAACCAAAAATTGGCTTAGTTTGGTGACAGCTACTGCTATGTCAGGACATGTACAAACCATCGCGTACATTAATGAACCAATTAGATTTCTAAAAGGTTTTCTTCTCATTTCTTCCCTCTCTTGCTGAGATGTTGGGCTCATCTCTGAGCTTAATTTTACGTTGGTGTCTAAGGGAGTGGAGACAGGGAATGATTCACTCATTCTGAATTTTGTTATCAATGATTTTATAAATTTTTCTTGTGTCATCCAAGTCATCCCATGTTCCCTATCTCTTCTGATCTAAATTCCCAACTGCTCCCATATCTTTCATGTCAAATTCATTTTTGAGAAGCTCCTCAACATCTTTGACTTTTTCCTTGTTACTTCCAACAATTATGATGTCGTCTACATATACAGCAACAGCTAAAAACATCTCTCCTTCTCTTTTCACATATATGTTGTTGTCAGAATGGCATCTCTTAAAACCGATTCCTAAGAAGAACTCATCAAGTCTCAAGTACCACATCCTAGATGACTGCTTCAGACTGTATAATGCTTTCTTTAACATACATACCTTATCAGTCCCGTCTTCTAATCCAGGCGGCTGTCTCATGTACACCTCTTCTTCCAATGTCCCACGTAGGAAGGCAGTCTTTACGTCCATCTGTTCGATTTCCATGTTATGTATTGTTGCCCAAGCTATCAGCAATCTGAGTGAGCTCATCTTCACCACTGGGGCAAAGGTTTCCATGTAGTCGATCCCTTCAACCTGGCTGAAGCCCTTTGCCACCAATCGGGCCTTGTATCTTTCAACGTTCCCATCTGCCCTCCAGTTCATGGCTCAGGTTGAAGACACGGGCGCCCTCTGTGATCAAAATTGCAGAAACCACCCAAAAGTCGTATGGGCGAATGGCAGTTATATTGAACCCTCCCAGCAATACCACGGTCGCCCAGACAAATGCGAGCACGCCCAACTGGCTTGCTGTCTTCTCAAGCACTCCGAGATGGAATGCTAACGTAGTCAATTGCTGCTCTGGTGCACGCCGATCACTCTTTCTTTGATCTTTGTTTTTAGTTTTATTCTCTTTGTGCTTCGAATGTGGATTCTCGGGATCAGAATTGTACCCATCTCTCGGCTTCGGCTCTTCTTGGCTTCTGTATGAGCTGGAATTAGCTCCCGATATTTTTGAGATTGCCGCATCGCTATGGTACAAGGGGGACAGGGGATCCTCCTCGCTTTCAACCCCTCCAAAGCTTTTCAACGCTTGCAGCTGCTTATTCACCGGGTTTCCTATTTTAACATCCCCACCTTGTTCTTTCGTCTGATTCGGGATTCACCAGTACCAGTTGCTGATTCGGAAAACAGTAAGTGCAATTGCTCTATAGAAGATATTCGTTTTCAAACACATCTATACTCTAAAGCATGCTTCGTCAACAACGTAACCCACAAATCTACCTATGTTGCAACACCTCGGCAGTAAGAGTACTGCGACTTTGTTTGAGCTTGTGTAGACCTGCACAGCTACTAATCACAAGTTCACCTCCTATGAATCTCTACCTGACTATTATCATGCACTAAATGATATATTTATATATATCTTCTGTATAGTGAATCAATAAGTTCACAATCTCTGAAGCTATACTTGGCTATGATCATGCACTAAGTGCTATATATCTTCTGGTAAAATACTTCAATGCGTTCACAACCTATGAACTTTGAAGCCGTGCTGATGATCACGCACTAAGTACTTTATATCTTCTCGTGAAATACATGGAGGAGTTCACAACCTATGAAGCTATACCTGACTATGATCATGCACTAAGTGCTATATAGCTTCCGGTAAAATACGTCATTGAGTTCACAAACCTTGACGGTACACTCGACTATGAACATGCACCAAGACTCCAAGTGCGTGCTCTATATGTTCTAGACTTCTAGTAAAATACATCTACGTCACGGAGTAAAGAACTTGTGAAGATATACTTGACCCGTGATCAGAACTAAATGCTATACATGTAAAACTGATCATTAGTTCATAAGTGGAATCTATACCTTACCATGATCATACATTGATCAGTGATATATATCTCTTGATAAAATGCATCATTTAGACTATTCTTATTGACAATAGATCAGAACAATTGGTAAAGGTTCACAAGGTGACCTCGTTATTGAATCTACTAAAATTTCTTTGATGCTACACCGATAGAGTGATCAAATGGACCATCACAAAAAGATGATATTAGCAAAGCCTACCGGTAGCAAGTCAAGGCAAAGTCACCAAAAAAAACCTTCTTTCTAAGAGGACAAAGTGCTAAGTACTTTCTAGGTACAAGCGAACCTTAGTCCTTATCTCCTTTTATTACCTTTGCCACTATGTGGTGAGGTGTTGTGATTATATGCTCAAAGATGATGTGTGATCCGGTGGTGAGTTAGACCAACACACCATTTGTGTTTTGGACTACTTTAGATTATAACCTCCTGTGTTATTATTTTGATATAGCATTTAAAAATAAAAGAGACATGATGCCTATTCTACCCGTAATTAGATCTTTTCCCATAACATATGCACCAAGTATGGTTCAAGTTGTTCAAAGTAGGTACATGATAATAGTGTGTGTTGTAAAATGATTGTTTTGGAGATGGAAAAATTATGATAGTCCCACTCAACATAGCTACGTACTATGAGTTGCCATAAAACAATATTAAGAAAATTGCAAAAATGAAATACAAATTCAAACTTCAGAATCATTTATAAATCCACTCATCTCAAGGATCATACTGGATAGAAATCAATAGTATGAAATTCTCATTGCTAACTACTTACTGATAAATAAGACCTAGAAAAGTTTGTACAAATAGTTAACTATTGTGTCTATGATTAGCTTATTTGAATGATATATTACTAGATTAAATGTAGATGACGATACTCAATTCCTTAGCCTCAACTTCTCTTATTTATAGATGTGCTACATTGTCCTAACAAATATATGTGCTGCCACTAACTGTTTTTCCTATATAGTGGCCCATTTCTCTCATGCAGTTTTATTTGGGCGTCAAAATTTATCTTGGCCCTGGTAGATTTTGATACCAATTTCTCAAACTGAACCAATTGAACCTTGATCAACCTCGACCTCAATTTTGACTCTGGCCAATTTTAACACTGACCAATTATTTCGATCAATTTGACCAATGTTAACAATTCGACCAATTCAAATAATTTCAACCTTTTTACCGATTCAACCAATCATTAGAGAGTTCTAAATCCAAAAAAGACTCTTTGTAGAGATTCTTTTTATATTTTTTCTCAAATGTTTCTTACACATGGACCAATCAAAACACTCAAATTTGAAATCTACGTAACGTAACTTTTTGAGTCCACATTTTGATTCCATACTAAAAATGACATAACTTTTTAGTGGTAAGTCCAGATTTAGCGGAATTTGGAGCATTGGAAAGCGCTTGACAAGGGCTTTCCAATGATATGTTACATGACATACTTTTGAGCTACAATTAAAAAGTTATGGCAAGTCAAAAGTATTAGTGTTATAATATTTTAATAATAAAAAAGCATCTTGCACGAATTCTTAAAGGGTCTTTTTGGAAATCAAAACTCCTCTAATGTCCAACCTTTTGACCAATTAGACCAATTATGACATTTGACCAAGTATCGATCTTCGACAACCCCGTTGTGTTTTATTATTTGATTCTGTAGACTAACTTATTTACACATATGTAGAAGTATTTATAGCAGGTCCACATTACCTTTGATTCTATCAAACACCTCCTTAATGTGGATTGTTGTTTACTGATTCTCATCAGTTATACTTCGATTCTCTGTTCATTTCATATCAGTTGGCGCTTATCTTTGCTTATTGTCTATTATCAAACTTCAAATATTTCTTGGTAAATGTATCTAGATTCAACGGGGCCTCAGATAGTAAGGTGGTTGGGTGTAGTATAGCGGTGTTATCCTGCCTGTCAGAGGATGCTCTACTTCGTTCACTTCTTGAAAGCACTTACAGTCATTGGAACATGCAAGCCATAGCATTCATCAACAGATCAGGGTGAAACATGGATAAATACTGCACAAATTCTACTTCAACCTACAGTAAGATCGACTGAAAACAATGGCAAAACTCAGAATTAATCTAAACATCAATAGAAATGAAAACATAAATCAAGAAACTAGTCTAACAGCATTTTGAGTGTCCAAGATCAAGAAACACACGTTTGTTGGTTCTTGAATTCAAGAACATCAAGAAATGGAATGTAAAAGGGTTTGCAAGACTTACACCACAAACCAAATCAAGATGAATCACCACAATGCTGATCCTACATTAATCCACATGCATAAACAAGAAACTAGAAAGCGGATTATTCCACAACTAATTAAGAGAATGAAAGCAAGATCATGAAAGGTTCACTCAAGATACTAGGATGATCAAGGAGCTAGAGAGAAGACCTCCTCCATTTGAACAGTTCTTCTCTCACTTGAAGTTCCAGTCTTGTCGATGCTCTTTCCTTGACGAGAAGAGGAAGATCTTCGATTGGTAGGTTGCACAAATCTTGGTTAACAATCTTCAAGGAAATGGACTCATCAACACATTGGTGGTAGTAACATATTTGGATCGGTGGTTTGGTGACGGTAGGAAAACATGATGAAGGCTTGGTGGAAGGGTGAAGGAACTGATAGTTCAACAGTTGCAGCCTTGGACCCTTGCAATGTCGAGCTTTGACCACCACTTGTTGGGTGAGGAGTTTTCTTTCTTTTGCAGGTTCACGGTTGTCTTCATTTTTTCTTTTTTCTACAGCTCTTTCTCCCTTTGATCCATTACTTTTGGATCTCTTCGGGCTTCATAGGGGATTCGACTATCTTTGCTCTAGAGAGTTTTCTTTTGATCAGGGTTGATCTGACTCATTTGTTGTTTAAGTTTCGTCCTTTCCTCCTCGGCTTCTTTTCTCTTTTTCTTTATCTCTTTGAGTTGCTTCACCTGCTTCTTAGATCTTCTTTTGGCTGATCAACCATTGTAGGTGGTAGTTGGTCTCCGCAAGACACTTGCAATGATCTTTTAGCTGCTTCGGTAAAGCTATCAGGCTTTAAAAAATTGGAGATTTATCAGATGAACAGTGGAATGATGGCAAACAGATAGATGGAAGGTAGGGTGGGGTGGTGACATCGGTAGATGGTGTGGGCTATAGAATAGGTATGGGAGTGGACGAAGAAGAAGACTGATTTTCCAATACTTGTACTTCCTATCTGTTGAAGGATCTTCGTTGTGACTACTTCTTCTAATTGAGTCTCTTTGGATTGCCCATCTGTCTTCTTAGCCTTGTCTTTTTCATCTTTGGTTTTGTGACCTTGGCTGGTGATGTTGTCGCTGACAATGTGGCTGCTTCAGTGGGTGCTTGTAAATCCACTCCCCCCCCCTCCCTACCCAAAATCTATTGGTGGGGATGTTGTTGCTGGTATCCGGCACATGCAATGTGAGATTGGCGTTTGGAACATGCAGGTGAAACACGTTGAACATGCTGGTTTGAAGATTGAACAAATTTTAACTAGATTTGTTTCGATCTTGCTGTAGTTGACTCGAAAACTAATATGCAATGAGATGCATGAATCAACTCTGAAGTGACATGGAGTTTTCAAATGTGGACAAAAACTCCTAAACTTGCTAAAAGGTGATTTGGAGATGGATAGATGAATAGAAATATTTGTTCTCGAGATATTCTACAATTATGATGCCTGTGTAGTAGCTATTTCTCATGCAAAAATCAATCTCATAAAAAGAAAATCATGGAAACATGCAAACTGTACAGAGTGGTGAGAACTGTATGGCACTTGTCGAATTTCAATCAGCAACAATGGCGATTCGCCATTGGTTGTAGAGTAAAAAACTCTAACATGCCCTTGTTAAAAACAAGGCAAGATTGGGGACACAAATTTGGAAGATATAGCTTGAAATGCATAGAAGGAGAAGATACTATTCCCAATAGTATCCTTCGAATTATGAGATTCATAATTGAACTGCTATCTAGATTTCCGATTTCTCAGAGTTGTTTCGTGATATGTAGTCAGTGGAAATCTCATCAGAAAGTGGAGACATATAGATTTGAGGTGCATGATTGCAGAGAAAGGGTCAATTCCCATGGGAAGGTGCTCTGTTCTGGGAATAGTAGCAGGTGACATAATATCAGTTTTCTCTTCGTCTTGCAATTACTCAGTTCATATAACATCTATACTATTGGTCTGGTAAATGTCGTGGCAATGTAGAAGTTCACAAGTAACTTCTCGATTGAGCAGCAAGGTTAGCATTTGGTTGCGATGGTGCTCATGTTGTGGGGTCGTGAGGATCCTAACCAGATTCATATATGACGTGGCGGGTAGGTAGGATCTTACTTGGTTGCATTGGACAGACTTTGAAACTGTGTTTTATAACATAGTCGGGACATTTGGCATGATTCTTTGTCTTGACTGGACAATCAGCCATGAAGTGGCCGATTTCACCACAGATGAAACATCTGTTGTTCATGGGCCCTTGTATAATGGCATACCCATCTTGTATGGCTAGTGGTTCTGGACTTTCTGGTGGGTATTTGTGATAATGCGAGGAATGTCCAGATTGTCACGGTTGTTCTTCATATCTTTGGATGGCATGTGCTTGGATAGGCTGATATGAAGGACAAGCATCAACCAGATGCATAGCCTGGCAGTGTGGGCACCAGATGGCTTTTGTCTATTAGGTACCTGGGCAGTGTGTGGTTGACGATGCATACTACTATGTTGGATAGACTTCAAAGTAGTTTGAAAGTCATTGGTGAGTTTCTCCATCTATAGTTAATGTTGCTAATTAAGCAACTCTAGTTGTGATTTCCAAAGTTGATCGCGGGTATCCTTGATCTGCTTTGACTCATTGATAGGAGCATGGGGTGCTTGCCTTTCCCTGGATTTGTCAACATCTGATCCTTCATCTTCCTCCCAAATGGCATCAAACATAGCTAAGTTTAAGCTCGTATATCCATCATTGAATTTAGGCTCGCGTCCGATTAAAAACCAAATGATGAGCATCTGTTGGGCATCTTTTCGATGGGCTGTTCTTGTACTTGAATTTTTAAGCGCTTGAAACGCTGAATATAGTCTCGTACGCGTTCATCTTTTGCCATCTTGATGCTACTCAATTTGACAAAAGGACTCTCTATCAAACGAAATGGTTTAAAACGCTTGATAAAGGACTCTTTTAGATTAGACCAATCCAATTTATCTTCACGATCGAGGTTAAAAAACTAGTCACATGCTTTAGCGATCATGGTCATGGAAAACAGTTGGACCATAGCGTCGGGAGATGTTTCGCCATACACATCACATGCATTCTCAAAGATTTGCAAAAATTGTTGAGGGTCCGAACTACCGTCAAACTTGGGTAGATCTAACTTGAGTGTTCTCTTCTCAAGATGAGCTCCATGGATAGCAAAGGCTCCATTCAGGTGTGTGCTGGCATGTGATGTGTCAACACCATGAAAATGTGTTCGTGCTCATGAAGATTCGGCACTATCAGATTCCTTGCTATCGAATGGATTTGTGATTGCATTCGGTAGAACCTATGACGTCTGAATTTTTCAGCTGTAGGAGACACCATTTTGTGTGGATAATCGTTTGTGATATCGGGATCAGTATGGTGTTCCATTGAGTAAGGTCCTGTTTTTTGGGTTTGGAAATTTTTCTTGTTTTTTTAATTTATTTATGTATTATTATTTATTTATTATTTATTATTATTTTTTTTTTTGAGCTCTTGGCTCTGTGAAGGTGGTGGTTCGGTCGAAATGTGAGTCAGAGCTTTCGGTCAAAAATTTGGTCTAGTCAAGATGGAATGGTGGAGTGGTCCGATCGAGATGGGATGTATGTTATTCGGTCGAGATTGGATGTAGTGTGGGCCGGCCGAGATGGGATGTAGTGTGGTCCGGTCGAGATGGGATGTAGGGTATCTGGTCGAGATGAGGTTCCGGTCGAGATCTAGTGAGGCGGTAATCCGTTCGAGACTTAAGTAGGTGATCCGGTTGAGATTGAAGTCACGCCATCCGGTTGAGATTTTGTGATCCGGTCGAGAGGTCAAAATCTAGTTGAGATTTTACATTGGTTATCTGGTCAAGATTTCACTGGTTCAAATTCGGTTGAGATTTGATGCGATAGGCATCCGGTTGAGATTTTATCCACGAGCCATTCAGTTGAGATTTTATCTACGAGCCATCCAGTTGAGACATTAGGGGAGATTTGAGCTCCAAAAAGACCCTTTAAGAATTCATGCAAGTGTCTTTTATATTATTAAAATATTATAACACTAATACTTTTGACTTGCCATAACTTTTTAATCATAGCTCAAATCTATGTCATCTAACATATCATTGGAAAGCCCTTGTTGAGCGCTTTCCAATGCACCAGACTCTGCTAAATTTGGACTTACCACTAAAAAGTTATGCCATTTTTAGTGTGGAATCAAAATGTGAACTCAAAAAGTTACGTTACGTAGATTTCAAATTTGAGTGTTTTGATTGGTCCATCTGTAAGAAAAATTTGAGAAAAAATATAAAAAGAATCTTTACAAAGGGTCTTTTTTGGATCTAGAACTCCTCTAATGTGTGAGCTACGATTCATCTGATTGAGATGTGAGCTACGATACATTCGGTTGAGATTTTAACTATTGGCCATCCGGTCGAGATTGTAAAAGGTCATCGGGTTGAGATTCTAGCTATCAGCCATCCGATCAAGATTTCGTGAAGCTTTATGACTCGGTCGAGTTTCTCTGAAGTCTGGATCCGGTTGAGACTTCTTCGTGCCTATCCGGTCGAGTTTTCTAAGCCAGCCATCTGGTCGAGTTCTCTAAGCCAGCATCCGGTCGAGTTCTCTAAGCCAGCCATCCGGTCGAGATTAGGTCAACAGGCTTTCGGTCAAGATGAAGACAGGGGCGTGAAGGAGGCTCGGCGTAGATGGAGGACGAAGGTGGCATGGGTGTTCGGTTCAGGTCTGAAGGATGAAGGTAATTTCATGTCGGATACTTGAGTGTGGTCAAGAAGAGTGTGGATAGTGAGTGACGAAGGTAGAGAGAGGTGTGTGGAGTGTGGTTAGGTAGGGATGTGTTTGCATGTGGAGTGTGCATGAGTTGGATGTGGTGTGCAGGTGCTTTGCGTTGCAGGTCTGATGGAGGTGTAGGCTGTGAAGGTGATGGTGGAGGTTGGACGAGGGAAGTGTGGATGGTTGCTTCAAATTGTTCTTGTATTGCAGGTCTTGTGCAGGTGGAGTTTTGCATTTCAGATATCAGATTATAGGGTTAGGAATAGGGAAGTCCAAGAACTCAGAGGTGTGCAAGGATGGAGTGATTGTGGCCAGGATTCTGAGTGTGGGCAACATTACAACAGTTTATACATTGAAAATGTGTTGGTTAAAGTAGCAATGATGCCAAATGTTGACAGATTCCCTACAATTGAGAATCTGTTTACTGATTTCTTTCTTGCTTCTTGTTTACAAGAACTATTTTCTACTTGTTTAGAGGCTCATTGGGCATTTTCTTGAATGTTAGCTTCTTAGTTCAATGCCGAAACCAGGTAGAGGGGGACTGATCAATCATTGTAGTAACAATGTCCTGTCTGTCAAAGGACAAACCAAGGTCGTCTCTCTTTAACCGTATCACATGCATTCACAATCAAACATGTAATCAAACATTTAGCCTATAGATCAGCATTCAGTCTAGGGTGAACAAATCATGATTTCCTATTCTAATCATGTAGACCAGGTGTTCAATGTATGGATCAGACTGAATGTGGTTGAACACCAAGAACCTACTTCTACTACTGTAAAATCAAAGTAGAATAAGATCCTAAACTAACCAACCTATTTGCATTAATCTATAAACAAACCAGAACTAAATGGACAACATATTGAAGTTCCAAGGATCAAGGTACACACATTTCTTGATTCTTGGACTTCAAGAACATCAAGAAAAGGGTTATCAACGAATTTTAAAGACTTAAATCATAATCCCAGCCTTAATGATTTACAACAATATTGATTTCTACATTAATCCACAAAAACAAGAAAGCTAATCCACAACTATGAAAGCAAGAAAACTAGTCCTCCCTAAGATCCACAACCATACACAAAGGAGATGGAGGGGCAAGATCATTAATGCATCACTCAAGAAACAAGAATGATCAAGGAGCTCAAGAATGCTTCAAAACCCATAGAGGATATTCTCATTTCAGCATGGAGTGGATACATTTACAAAATCCTTCCTTCTACAAAGGGGGAGTCTCTTAAATAAACAAGAGAGCTCCTTAGGTGGCATCCTAGTGGCATTTCCACATTACACAAATTACAAGTGGAATTATGCTCTCCACTAGATGTCACCATGGAAAGGTGGCTCACTCTACTTTTCTAAGAGGGGCCTACTTGCATTTATTACTTTGCCTAGAAATACTAGTTCCTACATGGTCATTCCATCTTTCGAGATTCACCGTGAGGCTTACATAGTTTCTACTTGACAATATTAACTAGTATTCCTCGGCTCTCATACTCGGCTCTCAGCCTTCATTCATCCCATCTTCTCAGAGACCTCCTCAGTCTAAGGTGAGAGGTGCTCTTGGGTAGCTCTGGCCGAGTATCTTGGGGATTCGATAGAATCAGCAACATCCGCCCACCCCTAATGTGTTGTAGGACCCACTGCAATACATCTTAGATGATATTGCTCCGCTTTATATTGGCATCTTTGATTGTCACTTGGAAAAGCATAGATCCTCGTTTGCTTGCATAAAACCAAATGCTTATTGTCACCAATTTTTATCAAAAAACCGCTTTTCTCAATCTGCCACATTGTAATCAGAATGTTATCTTTCCCACACTTTCAAAAAGTGTTTATTCAAATGAAATTTAGACTAATGAACTTTGAAAAGTCAACCTCTAAGTCTAAAACAAGTTTTGGCCTCAATATGCCAAATATGGAAATATTGCAAAATGTGATGAAACTAGTTGAATCTTTCACACTCCCTCTTCAACTAGTTTTAGCATAGACTTTGATAATACTCCAAGTGAAGTCCTATGCTTCATGAACAAGTCTTTTCCCAATGCTTTGGTGAAGATATCACCTACACATTCCCTTGAAGACACATGTTGAAGCTCCACCTCCTTTGCAATGACTCGCTCATGATATTGTATCTCAATATGCTTGCTCCTAGCATGAAAGATAGGATTGGATGCCATTCTTTGGGCTGATTGATTGTCACAAAAGATGATTGGGATCTCTGAAAGTTCCAGCAAGTGAAGATCCTTGATCATCCTTTTGATCCATACCATCTCCTTTGTGCAATGTGTAAGAGCTTTGTACTCGGCCTCACTAGATGACAATGAGATAGTGGCTTGTTTCTTTGACATCCATGATATAGCTCCATCACCTATGAAAATACAATAAGAACTAATGGATTTCCTATCCATTATATCTCCAGCATAGTCCGAATCTGAAAATCCAAAAAGATTAGGTGATGATCCCTCATACAATATGCCAAAATCTCGAGTTCCAATGATGTACCTCAAAACTCGCTTTCCTAGCTTCCAATGCTCCTAGCATAGTTTTTGCCAATAGAACTTTGATCCATCATAAGAATGATCTTCTTCCTAAGAATAGACCTCCTTTCAATGATCATGTAATACTCAAAATAGAAACAACCATAATTGATATAGAGAATAGTGTCCACTTGGGATGCTTCACTATTTCTTACATCAATTTTACATGTAAAAATGTGACTAGAACATGAAGAATCAAATAGAATGTAAATGAAATGATTCCACCATGCTTCCAACTCTGAACTCTCTGGAAAAATACAGCAAACAAACAATAAATGTGAGTGATCAACTTTTGCTTGCATGTCTCCTCCTCCTTTGTCCTTTGTTGCCTTGTATCCACCATGATACTCCATGAATGAGCCTCCATCTTCATCTTGCCACAAGAAACCATCAAACCTTGAAAATCCATGAGTAGGTGAGTACATTAATGATGCAAATCCAGCACCACATGACTCCATAAACCAAGTAGTTTTCAGTAGTCCATCTTCAAGATCTACTTGACAAAAGAAAATGACCATGAATTCACCAAAAATTGACAATCTCCAAGTATTGGCACCAAGTAGCTCAACACTTGAGAACTTAGCCATAGATGAGTGACATAATGAACCTCCAATAGCTTCATTTCCATCAGCAAAATCAGCCAAGAATGCTAGTACAAATCCAACATCAAAACAATGCTCACCAATGTAGCTAGTTTTACCATATCTTGACAATTTGCACACATCCACATGAAATTGCTCAAACATGAGATAGAACAAGTAAAGTAAACCTGAACAACACTTCCTTGCTGCTCCTTTGACCTTACATGAGTCTTCAATATGCTGCAAAAATAGATCCATAAAACCTTTGCCAATTACCTCTCCTTTGATGCTCTTGACTAGCTCCAAATTGCCAACTTCCCTTTTGACTAGTTGAAGCGCTTTGAGATCAGCCTCTTGATCTTCAACTTGACCATCAAAGTCATTGAACAAAATTTGTTTTCCAGATCCATTACTTGATTTTACAGCAAGATAACATCCATCCACTTGCATAGCTCCATGTACACAAGAAGATCCTCCAAAAGATGTTCCACTCTTCATAAGAGATCGATACTCAAGATCCATTGCTTGGATCCACTCCTCTTCTTTCCTTGCTTGATCTACACTTGTAGGCTCATCCAAAGAGGTTAGGAAAGCAACATAATTTCCAGAAACTACTTGCTTACCCTTTTGATCATATGTGAGCCTTGAAGGTACATGTCTTTCTCTTGATGTTCTCCTTGGCTTTTGATTTGATGAAGGTCCATCATCACCACCATCCAAAGTAGGATCCTTCTCATCAACATCAAGAATGTTAGAACCATCTACTTTACCATCAATCATGCTTGGAGACACCTTTGGAATGTTTCTCTCATAAAAAATGACATCTCTACCAACAATCACTTTGTTAGTAGAAGGAATTTCGACCTTGTAGGCTTTACTCACCTCACTATATCCAACAAAAATACCTCTTCTTGAAGATGGATCCTCCTTGGTCCTATCATCAAGAGTAATGTTGACATAGCATGTGCATCCAAAGGTTCTTAGAAAGTTGACACTCGGCCTCCTCTTGAATAGCATCTCAAAAGGTGTCCTTCCATCCAAAATAGCACTCGGCCACCTATTGCACAAGAAATTGGCACACAACAAAGCTTGATCCCAAAATGGTTTGTCAAGATTAGCACTTAACCTCATAGCTTTAGCACTTTCACATAAAGTTCTATTCTTCCTTTCAGCCACTCCATTTTGTTGTGGGGTCCTTGATGTTGTATACTCCCTCTTGATCCCATGCTCATCACAAAAGGCCTTGAACTTATTAGATATGTACTCATCACCATTGTCACCTCTCAAGCACTTGATCTTTGTGGAAAATTGGTTCTCCCTTGCATTCTTAAACTTGACAAAGACATCATACACTTCATCCTTGCTCTTTAGTAGATAGATCCAACAAAATATACTAAAATCATCAATGAATGTTACATACATCTTAGCTCCACTATTGCTAATTGTAGTAAATCCATGAATATCCGAATGTACAAGTTGAAAAGGCTTTGTAGATCTAGAAATAGATCTAATATAAGGTAGTCCATGTGACTTAGACAAAGCACAAGACTCACAAACATGCTTGTCATTACTTAAGGAACTTGGAAGACCAATCACAACCTTCTTCCTTGCCATTACCTCCAATGACTTGAAGGTGAGGTGTCCCATCCTTTTGTGCCAAACCTCTTGAATAGAAATTTGCTCCCTTGCAACACATCCAACTTGGTTAGCAATAACACAAGCATCAAGTTTGAACAACTTCCCTTGCCTTTTACCTTTTCCAATCAAGACATCCTTCCTTTTGATCAAACAAGCATCTCCATCAAACTCCACCTTGAGGCCCTTACTTAGCATTTGACTCACACTAAGCAAATTCTTGGTAATAGATGGAATAAACAAGACATCCTCCAAATGAACATTCTTATTTGTAGAGAGAGAAATAGGAATTGTGCCAATCCCTTTGATTGCACACTCACCATCATTGGCCGTGTAGATCACCCTCTTGTCATCTCCATATGCCAACAAAGAAGTGAAGTACTCTTTGTGAAAGGTCATGTGTGAACTTGCTCCACTATCAATCCACCAAGGATCTAGATCTCCATCATTAGCAAGAGTACATGAAGACATCACAAAAGCATCATTATCTGCATCTTGCACATCCAAACCATCCTCATCAAGAGTAAGATTACCTTGCTTGTCTCCTTGATCTCTCTTCTTCTTGTAGCACTCACTTGCAAAGTGTCCTTTGATGCCAGAATAGAAGCATTTGAGCTTTGATCTATCCTTCTTTTTGCCACTTGAAGAAGCATCCACTTGATCTTGCCCTTTAGACCACTTGCTTTTGATTTTGCCCTTGAATTTGTCCTTTGTGAACATAGCATCCTCTTGAAGTGTCGATGTAGATCCACCTCTTGCTTGAAGCCTATATTCCTCATTGATCAAGATCTCTTGAAGATCCATCAAACTTGGCAAAGTCTTTTGAATAGCAATACTTTGAACAATGTTAGCATGAGCATCCAACAAGCCATTAAGAATCACTTGAATAAGCTCTCCTTCCTTAATGCTTTCATCTATGCAAGCTAACTCATCATTCAATGCTTTCATTCTCAAAACAAAAGTACTTGGACTTTCTTCATTCTATTGCAAACAAGAAAAGATTTGCCTTCTTAGAGTCAACACTCTAGAAGTAGACTTGGATTCATAAAGCTTCTTCAATGAATTCCAAGCTTCCAAAGATGATGTGCACTTACCAACTTCCTTGAGAAGTTCATTGGTAACATTCATCTTTATCATGTGTAGAGCCTTCTTGGCCCTCTTGTCATACCTCAATTGATCTTGTTGTGTTGCTGGTCTCTCCTCCAAACCTACAACAATATCCAAAACATCATTCATCTCAAGAAGTGACTTCATCCTCACTTTCCATAATGAATAGTTGCTTGAGGTAAGCCTATCATTGGCTTCCAGCATGACTCCAATTGAGGTTGCCATGTAGCAATGACCTGATCTTCTCTTTCAACCTGCTTCAATGCACAAAGCACTCCTTTGAACAACAACAAATGTTTTCAAAAGAAATCACCAAGATTTGAAACTATCTCACAAATTCTCTTCTAGCACTTATCCAAGCAAATCAGCACATAGAATCATGGAATCTTGATCAACCTATGATCTATCCTCAATCTAATGACTTTTTCCACTTCCTAAGATTGAAACACACTCAAATGAAGTCCAGCAACCTCACTATCTAGAGATCCAATCAAAATTAGGGTTTTGACAAAATCACAAAAAATTGACTATTCCAAATCCACATGCAAATGCTGAAAATTTGATATGCAATCTATAAGCCACCACTTAGGCTGAACCAATGATCCAAAAATCGGCCAAATCCAGCATGTGAATTCAAAAAACGAAATTGAACAAGTATTTAACCTATTTAGTGTTTTGATCTACAAAAGATCCAATCTACAAAAGCAAAAAATCCGATTTTGTTGTAGAATCCTCTCTAGCATGTTCTAGACTTGATATTTTCACCAAATCATTGATAGATCTGATTTCCTCCTTCATAACCTGAAACACAAGCTCTGATACCATGTGAAAGATTTCAGATCCTTAAGATCCAATCTACTTGAATGATCTTTGGTTAGAAAGAGAAATACACTACCAATTTCACCAATGTAGAAAAATCAGCATCTACACACAATTTGAGATGCAAACACTAATAGAACTTGATCAAACTTGAATGAAATGATTATGTACTGTTGCTGTCCGTACAAAACCAGCAAGCTACTGTATTTCACACGTGTGGATCCAAAAATAACAAATATAGATCATTCTACACATAGAATTGCAAGCAATCACCAAGATAGTGCAGCAATGGATAGTAGAACCCAAGAGAACCATGTATAAGCATGAAATGAGATAGAGAAGAGAGAAGATGACTCTCTCCACGAGTTACATCCTTTTATAGCAGGTCCAAACCCTATTTGGCCACTTGGCTTTCCCACCAAAATGCTAAGCCTACCAATTTTGGGTCTAGATTCAATATACCCAACTTATTCAAATTGAATCTACTCAAACTCGCATTCTATCTTTCCCACACTTTCAAAAAGTGTTTATTCAAATGAAATTTAGACTAATGAACTTTAAAAAGTCAACCTCTAAGTCTAAAACAAGTTTTGGCCTCAATATGCCAAATATGAAAATATTGCAAAATGTGATGAAACTAGTTGAATCTTTCACAAGTGGCATATTGGTGGAGTACTCTTCAAAGGTATTGGCAAGAGATCTCTACCAAAGATATTTTATCATGGATATGGTGAGAGTGCTGCTATGATGGATCCCTTGGCTGATCTTCACTTCTTATGCATACCAAAGGATCCACTCAAAAAGATTTACAAACTTCTCAAGTGATCTAGTACCTTTCCAAGCTATTTGTTGAGGAGTGTCAGAAATTGGCAAAAATCTAGCTTGGTATTTTTATGTTAGAAGTTTCTAAGTGAATCTCACATGTGTGGAGGATGTTCCCACATGTGGAGAATTGTAAAATAAATTAGAAATGTTTGTCATAGGGGTCTCATAAAGTTTTATGGTCAAGCATCCTTATGTAGAGTGGTGATAGGGTCAAAATTGGCATATATGGCAAATTGGTCAAATCCACATGTAATGCCTCTATTGAGCCAAAGTCGTGTAGGAGCTGAAACGCGAGCTAAATAGGTTGTTGACAAGTGTTGTGATTTAGTTTGATGTGTGAAAAGTCAAAGTTCAAGAGGTCCAATAGAATTTAGAGGTGAAAGCATCAACGGTCCAATAGGATTTGAGATAGGCTTGTGAATGGACCAATAGAATCAAGAGGTGGATGTATCAGTGGTCCAGTAGGATTAGGAGGTTGTAAATGTGAGGTCCAATCATGTTTGAGTGTGGAATAGCTTGTGGATCTACTAGTATCATTGTACTACTCATTCTATGTTATTTGAGATCAAGTGAGATTTTGGATCAAAGTGTTTTCTAGCATTCTCTCTCTACCTAAGAGCTATTGGTAGGATTCTCTCTCTACCCAAGGAGAGCAGCTTGTTTTTACTTAGTTTTATTTTGGAACACTTCCCACACGTGTGTATGTACTTTGTAAGTGAGTCAATGCATATAGTAGTGTGTTTTTGCCATTGAGAGCTAGATAGATCTTGAATCTCAGTCCAATCTTGATCATTGTGCATCCACACATCTTAGGAGATCTAAATCACATGTAGTGGGCACTCCACACGTTAAATTCACATCGAGTACAAAAGGGCCTTCTCAATAGATACTTTTATTTATTTTTCTCCAATTTTTGCTTCCAGTTGGACCAATCAAAAGACCCAAAAATGAAATCTACGTAATGTAGCTCATCGGGACTAGAAAATTGGTACAATGCTGTCCCAAATCAACTTCTTCAAGTTGAATTACTAACCCGGAATGGTTACAAACTAGACCACAGCAACTAGTTTATAATAGTACCCACATTGGTTGGGGTATTATGATCATAGTAATCTTGCATAGTCATAGTTAGCGGCAAAGTTTGAATTCTGTGTGTGTGTGTGTGTGTGTGTGTGAGAGAGAGAGAGAGAGAGAGAGAGAGAGAGAGAGAGAGAGAGAGAGAGAGAGAGAGAGAGAGAGAGAGAGAGAGAGAGAGAGAGAGAGAGAGAGAGAGAGAGAGAGAGAGAGAGAGAGAGAGAGAGAGAGAGAGAGAGAGAGAGATCAAAAGACGAAGGTTCTTTTTCTATTTTTTAGGGTTTTTGGTGATTTTGTAATGGTTTTTGTTCTGTTTTCGCAAATCTGCTGGGAATTAACCTTCGCCATTCACACTGAAGATTCTCTGTATGAAAGCGGTGTTGTTTGCAAGTCAATGAAGGTCCTTTGCCTAGAACAAAAAGTTATCAAGACTGATGACGATTTTGCCTCCTTTTCCACCAAAAATGACAGAAATGAACAATTTTTTTTAAAATTTTTTCTGATAGTTTAAAATACACATTAAATCACATTGAGCATGCTGACAATTTTTTGGGCTACGAGTGCGAAGATTGATCCAGCACATACTCTCTCTCTCTCTCTCTCTCTCTCTCTCTCTCTCTCTCACACACACACACACACACACACACACACACACACACACACACACACACACACACAAAAGCAATTCAAACATGCTCAACACAAGAGAATCATAAAAGTAATGGATGCTTTTTCTCCCTTCTAATAAATTGCTTAGGGCCATTTTAGACTGGTGGCAAGTCCTTTGGCCTGGCCATTTCACATTTTTTGAAAAGGAAACCTCACGTAAATGTCATATTTTATGATTTAAAGATTAACCTCTTGTACTATTAGATCCTCTATGTGCACTCCATTGGCCCAAATATGATGATTGACAATCATGTTCGAATCCTAAGGCCTTTGCATTGTGTGCATGTACATGGTATCTTTTCATCGTATTCTGGTTGAAACTGGTCCAATAATCCAATTGTCAATGATAAGTGATATTGTAGCACACATTCTTTCATGTAAATTCTAGCACATGACAAAAATTGACAAAATAGTCTTTGTACATTTAGTGCATTTCCAACCTTCATTTGTGATGGAGTGGTTTCTTGGCTTTCCAAAGAGCAAGATACTATTTCACTATCCTTAACCAAATCGGAGTACACCACTATTACAAATAAAAAAATCATGACATGAATCAATATATATACATGTGATGGATCAACATGCTATCTACGTCGACTGGTGGAAGAGCTTGAAGATGAAGATGAACATGTGTTCATTTAACTTTAGAATTGCTTTGTGAAAAATGCAAAAATAAGCTTGGTAGAGGCCAAAAATCTTGTATATAGATAAACACACATGTGTGGATCCTGTTCCCACATGTGAAAATAGTGTACTTGTCATGTACCATAATCATATAGGTTGTACATGTGATTTAATTCAAGTTCTAGTGGCTAAAAAGGCCAAAAACTAGTTTTCTAGACATATGACACATGGCATCAATCTATTGCTTGCATGAGCCACATCCTTTGGTTAGGTGTCACATCTCGTGTGTAGAGGACATCTCACATGTGTGGAATAAGCTGAAGTAGACGAATTTTGACTTCTAGAAGATTTTCAAGTAGATCTCCATATAGAAGGAAAATGGACCAAAAGTGCTCAAAATAGAAGGTTTTGTCCAAGTGTCAGTTTTGCATGATGAATCATCATATGACAAAGCACCTTCACACATGTGGGATCAAAGGGATGATCAGTACCACGGGCTCTCACTTATTGCATATATAGAGCCACATTTGGCCATAATCAGTGTGAGACACCAATCTTGGTTTTGGAAGCAATTTTGAGTAATTCTCTCCATTTGTCTACATTTGTTTTGATTGTTTTGAGGTGCTATCAATGTGTATTTGATTTTCAGGTTGGAGTCCGTACTCAGAAAGGGTTTCACATGTGGGAAACCAGAAAGTACACCTACCTTCAATTAATGATTGTTCTTGTTAGGATTTTGTGTCTAGAATTGATCTAGATTGATCTTAATCTCAAGTAGATTGATAGATCAAGTAATCTGACAACCAATCCCTCTTGAGGATCAGATTAGGATCCACTCTTGGTCCTTTTTGTACTTTTTCCACATGGTATCAGAGCCAAGTACAAGAGTTTTTGTTGAAATTGACAAGGTTAATCCAAATCAAAGCCAAAATTAGCAGTTTTTTGGAAACTAGTCAAGTGTTGTGTAGCGAGTTGGATTTGATAGCTATCCTCACAATTTTTGGTCCAAATTTTTTTGTGGGCTGTAGGAATTCTTTTCACATGTGTGAGGTCGTACAGCTCCGATTTTGACTGAGAAATTTCAGAAATTTGTAGAATTTGACTCACATACCCAATTTGAATGATTTTTAGTGCAAAATCAAGCATTTTCTATAATGAATCTAATCCCTTGATTAGTTCTTGGATTAGATCAGCCAAAAAATTAAAACTAAAGCTTGAAATAGGTGCATTAATTGATCTTCTCTGATTTTTTGAGTGTATGTTGAAGTTGAGAGAGATTTTGCTAAAAATCATAGATTAAGGAGTGATATGTAAGGTGAGAGGTTGAAATCCATTGTACCATCACTCTAGATTTGTTCAAGAGTGATAGGGTCAAGTTTAGAAGCATCAATTTGCTAGAAAACATCCTTGGATCTGTCCTCCAAGTGAAACCTTTGAGAGTTTCTAGTGCATATAGAGCATCTATGCAAATTTTTTGTAGAATTTGACATAGATTGGCTTAAATTGAGAGTTCTAGAAAAGAGATTGAGATCCAAGTCACATTGTTCAACCCTACTCAATTTGTTTGAGTGATTGTAAGGTTTGAAAAGAGTCATTAAGGTGTCTATGGCAAATGTGTAGAGAGAGATCCAATTTTCTAAGAGTTCCTTCCTTTGTAGAGGGCAAGATCTAGAAGCTCATTATGTGTTGTTATTGGTGAAGAATTTGTCTTCTCCTATGTGATCAAATCTTTCTAAGTGGCATTAGCTCTTTGAAGCACAATATCTCAGTGAGAAAAATCACAACTTTTGATTTTTAATTTCATTCCAAGTCTTAAAAGGTAGAGTAATTGGTGGAATCCAATAGGAGTGATTCAATTCAATTTGTTGAGCAAAAATTGACATAGTATGTATGAAACTCAAATTAGTTCTATTCAACTTTCTTTGTGAAAGTGTGAGGGTCAATTTTTGATCCCATTGGATGACTAGAATGAGGAGGAGTCCATATTTGAGTATTCATGCATGGTTGAGATCTTTGTGAATCTCTAGTTGTCTAAATTTTTAAGCTTTGTGAAAAATTGGTGGTATAGTTTGTTTTCAAATCAAATCAAATTCATTCTAAATCTCAAGAGTGAGATTATTTGGGCCAAGAGTGAGTCCAAAAGAAGTGATTAAGTTTGATTTTCATGTGTTTGAAACAAAACCCATCTTTTGTTCAAGAATCTCAAGTGTTGAGAGAACTAGTCAAGTGAAAAGGAAAATCTAGGTGTCAAATCTTTTCATATCCATTTCAACTTTAAAAAAAAAGATTCATTGCTATTTGATGAGTCCAATAGGAGATTGGATCTGATTTCTTTTGTGATTTGATTCAAAGATTGTGTGCTTTTGTCTTACTGATCAAAGCAAAGTTTCCAAGTGACTAGTCATTAGTGTGAAGATTGATTCTTAGGTTTGATCTTTTGTAGATCATTCTAGATTATTGAAGATGTTCAAATCTAGTCTCTTGAAAGTCACAAATTACATTTGTAGAATCATATCACAGGTTTTTATTCACATGGCATCAATAGGTGGCATCCTATTGAAGGAAAGAAAGGAAGGATATTTTTCCTCAAGATGCTAAGTGCAACCTTTGTGGCAAGGAAGGATATTTTTCCTCAAGATGCTACAAAAAGAAGAACAATCCATCCAAGAAGAACCAAAGCAAGGGGGTCAAGGAGAAGGATGGAGCTTCAAGTTTGAAATGCAAATACAAGAAGGACAAATCCAAGAAAAGGTGTTTCCTTTGTGGAAAGGTGAATGAGGCTTGGAGTCTCACAAGGACTTGTAAGATTTGTCTTCAAGAGTCCATCACAACACATGTCAAATCCTTTGAAATTTTTCATTTGGAAGTGCATTGTTTGGTTCAAGATGCAAAGATAGATGTCACCTTCATGAAAGTAACTTGGATTTATTTTATGTCCTTGGAAAGTATTTTGCTTGGAACTTTTGATAAGTTCAAACTTATTGTTATGATCCAAGAGAAATCAATCAAGAATAAGGAGCAGCAATCACAAAATGAAAATAATTCCATTTATGCTATCATGTCAACTTATGAAGAACCATTTTGCTTTGAAGAGATTTTTGTATCTCAAAGGTGGATTAAGGCAATACTAGTTGAGTGTGATGCCTTAAAAGATAGCAAAATATGTTTTTCTTGTAAGCTTACATTAGTTATGAAGTCAAGGAAATGGAAATATCTTCATAATGTAGGATCTTTTGGTTTCAATAAGATCATGAATGATGTGTTTATTCATAAAGATGAAAATTATAAGTTTTCAATCTTAAAGGCAAGTTGTAAACTTCTTATGAGAATAAGTGAAGCATCCAAAGTGGACACTTATATCCATAAGCAAGTAGTTAGCCTTATTGAGATAGAGATACCTTTTGATTTCAATATTGGAAAAATCATGCCAAGTTGTGGTGATTTTTGGACTTATGTTTCTAGCATAAGTAATCTTGATAATCATAGGAAGTGCATATTGAATGGTCATACTTGTTGTGATCATTATGAGACATGGAGGTGTCAGATTTCCATCAAGAAGGAGCATCATGAAGAGGATCTTATGGAGTCATCTCAAGGTTCAAGTGTGCCAAGGATTGAGGAGGAGAGACCTTCTCAAGTTGTGATTCCAAAAAGAAACTCAAGAAACATGGTTGAACCCATGTGGCTCACATTTCAAGGGAAAGAGGAGCATATCTCATGTGAAGAAGCAAGCCTCAAGGTCAAGCATCTACATGAAAATTGGAAGGAATCAATTTTGGAGGTGCTAGGATGGTGCAAAGCTCTCAAGCTCATCAAAGATGTCAACATCAAAGAAGCACTATCATGGATATGGTGATTTCAGATCAACATCAAGCTCATTGGATGACCTTCACACCTTTTGAACCAACAAAGACCAATTCAGCCCATGGAGTCAAGTTCAAGATCATCATGTTTTCCATCAAGCTAGATTTACCAAGCTAGATTTTTGAGGAGGAGTGTGAAAAATGCAAAAATATGCTTGGTAGAGGCCAAAAATCTTGTATATAGATAAACACACATGTGTGGAGCCTGTTCCCACGTGTGAAAATAGTGTACTTGTCATGTACCATAATCATATAGGTTGTACATATGATTTAATTCAAGTTCTAGTGGCTAAAAAGGCCAAAAGCTAGTTTTCTAGACATATGACACATGGCATCAATCTATTGCTTGCATGAGCCACATCCTTTGGTTAGGTGTCACATCTCGTGTGTAGAGGACATCTCACATGTGTGGAATAAGCTGAAGTAGACGAATTTTGACTTCTAGAAGATTTTCAAGTAGATCTCCATATAGAAGGAAAATGGACCAAAAGTGCTCAAAATAGAAGGTTTTGTCCAAGTGTCAGTTTTGCATGATGAATCATCATATGACAAAGCACCTTCACACACGTGGGATCAAAGGGATGATCAGTACCACGAGCTCTCACTTATTGTATGTATAGAGCCACATTTGGCCATAATCAGTGTGAGACACCAATCTTGGTTTTGGAAGCAATTTTGAGTGATTCTCTCCATTTGTCTACATTTGTTTTGATTGTTTTGAGGTGCTATCAATGTGTATTTGATTTTCAGGTTGGAGTCCATACTCAGACAGGGTTCCACACGTGGGAAACCAAAAAGTACACCTACCTTCAATTAATGATTGTTCTTGTTAGGATTTTGTGTCTAGAATTGATCTAGATTGATCTTAATCTCAAGTAGATTGATAGATCAAGTAATCTGACAACCAATCCCTCTTGAAGATCAGATTAGGATCCACTCTTGGTCTTTTTTGTACTTTTTGTACAGCTCAATTTTTTTTCTTTCTCTAAATCGCGTGGAGGTACAATAATTTCCCTAGAGTTCATAATTGCATTCAAATGTCATTGTAAGAATTGTCGCGGAAGCAAAAATTGTTTGGTGTAGTGAAAGCGATACTGTTTCTTTTTCGTTTTTGTTTTTGTATCCGCAAACAATTTTGTGTCTTTAAATTTTCTTTTGCACGAAAGCTTTACAGGAACCTAGACACACGATTGCACATCACAGAACACACTCTATTCTAGCAATCAAGACAAATGACGCAAGACAAAAAGATGCACGAAAATAGAGCAATTGTATAATGAGTTTAAGTTTTAGAGAAAGATCATCAGTGTCTCACTCGTTGGCGGCCTGACGCTCTACTCTTTTGTTGTGTTTTGCTCGTTGGCAAACTTTCATGCACAAGTCTTTGGTTTCTAGTATTTTCTTTTCTATTCTATTTGCTATGTCTCTCTCTGTCTCTTACAGATAATTCTCTCTATTAAGATATATTTCTTATATATTTTATGATCTACAAAGTATAGTTTATATCTCCACAGTGTGGAGTTTACAAGATGGCTAAATGCAGAAATCACAAGACTAGTTAATGCTAATCAACTAATCAATTACTCTCCGTCATTGCCACTCGTTTCACCTGGGCGTGAAGTCTATGACTCCAAGCTTGTTGAGCTACCAACTGGCAGCTCGAAAGGTTCCCCTTCGTTTGTTTCGTTTTCTTCGTTTGCTTTCGCTCTTTTCGTTTCTTTCGTAATCTTTTGTTTTGCGTCCCTTTGCGGTTTGCGGTCCTGGAGGTATGTTTACGATTCACAAATGATTCGCGAATCCTTCGAGCTTCGAGTCAAGGAACGTTGACTATCGCGAATTGTTTTCGTTCGACCTTCGTTTCGTGTTTGTGTTGTGGCAAAGTTGCAGGATTTCGCCATTTTTGACACTCCCTCTTGAATCTTGCAGCTTTGCACATTCAATCCAATTTACTTTCTTTGCTTGGCAAAGACTGGCTTGTCGAGTGGCTTGGTGAGCAGATCTGCAATCATGTCTTTTGATTTTATATACTGGACCTGGAGCTCTCCTTTTGAGATCAAATCTCGAATGTGATGGTACTTCAGAGGTTTGTGTTTTGTCTTTGAATGGAAGACAAGACCCTAAAACAATCAGATGGCACTCTGAGAGTCCATCATCATTGTGCTTGGCCCTTCTTGTGGTATTCTGATTGCCTCCAGCATCTTCTTCTTTCCTTTTGTGAAGAGAGCCTTATCTTGATCACTGCTTCCCTCTCCTTAATCTCTCATCAGTCTCTCATCAATGACAAGACTGACTGCTTTGTCGAATGTCTTATCTGGTAGACTCAGTATGAGCATTCTCAATGGCTGATAGGACGTCGGTAGAGATTTCATGAAGTACATTAGTTGTTGTGGTGCTGGGACCTGGTGCTCTTGTCATGATGCAGCAAGCTGAGCAAAGATTGTTCTGATCTTTTCAACATGCTGATCCAACTGGTTACCATCCCATCGTATGGATTGCAGCTGATTGTGAAGGTGCATGACTGAAGCTGTAGTCCTCACTTCATACTTCTGTTTCAATATTTCCCAAGCTGCATGGCTGCTTTTGCAGTCTTCAATCTGCACTAGTTGATCTTCATTTATGGACAAAACGATGATCGCCATTGCGCGCTCATCTTTTCTGATCCATTCAGCTCTCCTCGGGTCTCCCTCTGGAGGCTGCACTTCTGAGAGTTCGGTCACCGACCAGATGCCTTTGTCCTTCAGAAGTGTTCTGATTTTGAATTTCTAGACTCTATAATTTGCGCCATCAAGACTGATTGCTACTCTTGTCTGGATTGTTGTAGCCATATTGTGTTGTTTAGAAGAATCACTACTGGGATATCAGTAGTAATAACCTGTGTGCTCTGATACCATGTCGCGGAAGCAAAAACTATTTGGTGTGTCACAAATCGTTCATGCTTCAAGTCAAGGCACATTGACTGTCACGAATTGTTCTCGTTCAACCTTCGCTTCATGTTCGTGTTACGACAAATTTGCAGGAGTTCACCATTTCTGACAAGAACCTTTTGATTTACCCAATCTTCACGTGTTTTGCTTGTATTTATTACAAGTTGCCCTTGATCCATATGCTTCCTACAAACACTATTTATGTCCCACAAGACAAAAGATCCAATTGCCTGCTCTAACAATGATGCATCTGTAGTGGGATAAGGAAGCATGGCATCCTTGACTATTGCCTTTTCGATAATTACGGAAACCCTACTTTGCTCAAGGGTTATAAAGTTACAAATTGCAGTAGGGTCATTAGAGTGGATAGATCCCTCTCCAACAACTTTACCACCAATACTCAAGGTCACAATGTCTCCTTTTTGCAGCCCCATCATTTCTGAAATGAAGACAATACACAATTTTAGAACAAGACAACAAAAAAAACGTCTTTAAGAAATAACTGGACAAAAAATACATAAGAAATATTGAAATTGGTTATTAGAAGGTCTAGAAGAGAATACAAGAAATCCTCGTCTTTGGCCTACCATACACGACATAAATCCCAACAAAGGGAGTCTTAAGATAATAGAATATAAGAAATAATTTTGGAATTAAGAAGAGCGAACAAGATTGAGGTAAAAAAAAAAACAAAACTATGCTCCCAAGAGGTCACCCACTAGTAGGCCAGTTATCTCCACTTCATTCATTCAATCTTGACGGACGTAGTCCGTCAACATGGAGAGAAGAAAGGACAAGGAATCATCAACATATGTTTAGCTGTTAGTTGTCACCTGTGCCCACCAATGTGCCAAATTGAACATAGTTGCAAAACATTCATACTTAATTTTCAACTTAAAAATCTTATTTTAATTTTAGCTTTCAAATGACATGTGTATATGAACGATACATTTTAAAGTATTGATCCCAAAAAGATTAAGCTTATTTTAAATACAATTTTTATGTATTATTATAAGACGGTGAGTGAAAGGCAACTAAAAATTGTACCTTGTATTTAAAAGGTCAATTCTGGAAGTTACGTCTAATTTTATTTTTTAATGTATTATAAAAGTCACATGAAAGTAAAAATCCCAAATGTGGGTGTGCATGTCAAATTCCAAGCCTTGCGCACAAGGTGTCAAATAACTAAAAAAGAATGGCATGCAAAAAGAAGCTAACAAGAAAATGAATAGAAATAGAAAACATCAAGTGGGACAAGAGCTTAGTAGGGTAGTTACATGTACTTCATTCATTCTTGACAGACGTTGTCCGTTAACATAGAGAGAAGAAAGGAGAAAGAATAGAACAAGATAACCTTAGGTGGGGAAGGGGCCTTAGTAAGATAGTTATCTCTACTTCATTCAATCTTGACGGACGTTGTCTATCAACATATCGATAAGAAATGAGAAGATTTCAGACTAAATCATGCAACAAAAAAAATCAAAACTATGTTATAAACATGCCACCCATCCCAATTTTGTGCTAGGAAACACATGCTTAACCTTTTAGTTTCCAAAAATGTAATAAGCACCAAAAGTCTTTCAATAATATGACTAACTATATATAGGAGAAAGAGGACTTTTTTTTTTTTTTGGTCCATCCGTCCTCTTCCCTTCTTTGCACACAACATTGCAAGAAATAGAACCGCAAGAAAAAAATCGCACATGCACACCCCAAATGCCACATACCAAATGCAAAAACAAAACCACAAGACCATCAACCTAACCCAAATAAATACCACCAAAAGCCCACAACCCAAATGCAAAAAAAAAACCCAAACAATCATGAACCCACCAACCCACGCACCCATAACCCACAAACGCCCAAAAAAATCTCCCAAAAAACCCAAACAATCATGAACCCACCAACCTACCCATAACCCACAAACTCCCAAAAAAATCATGAGCCCTCTAACCCATACACACATAACCCACAAACTGTCCAAAAGCCACAACCCATTCAAAATTAGGGCCTCGAGCCCCATTCAAGGAATACCCTCGCCCAAAAACAACCCAGAAACATTCACAAAGCACCCATGCAAAAAAAACATCCAAAACCCATTCAAGAAGCCCGCAAGTCCATGCAAAAAACCTGTTCAGAAGCCCCAAAACCCATTAAAAACAAAAAAAATACACAAAACTCCAACAAAACAACCCAAAAACACATTTGAAAACCCACAAACCCATGCAAAAAAAAAAAAAACCCAAATCCATGCTAAAACCCCAACAAAATCGAGTTCAAAAAAACTCAAAAAACAAAAAACCTAAAACCCTAAACTAAACCCTTTTTCTACACCTTCTGCGCCGCCATTTCCTTCTCCTTCCACACACATCGTGCTCAAGTTCTTCTTTCCCCATCGTGAGGTGCTGCATGCTCGTGTCTCCTCCATCCACCTCGTGCTCGCTCAGGCTGTGTCACGCCTCCACATCGTGCTCGCTCAGAGCTGTCGCGCCTCCTCCACCTCTTAGAACACGATCAGGCTGTGTCGCACCCTCTCCCCTCTCAGAACATGATCAGGGTGTTGCATGCATGCCTCCTTCTCCTTTCAGAATGCGCTCAGGGTGCTTCTGCCTGCTGGAGCTCATTGCACGCCTCCTTCTCTTTTTAAAACACGCTCAGGGTGATTATGCCTGCTGGAGCTCATCGCTTAGTTTTGGATCGCACTTGGAGTGCTGCTTGGACGCGTTTCAGCCTGCTCTTGGAACATCTGCCTTCTATGCTACTGAATTCTATGATGTTGCCTTCTATGCTGCTATAACGTCTGCCTTCTATGCTACTGCCATGTGCTGCTGGAACGTCTGCCTTCTATGTTGGAACGTCTACCTACGGATTCACTGCCCACGGTTTTGCTCATCGCTAATCCTGCGCTTGCGCCATCCTTCCCATTGCAAGTATGTTACTCATCCTACAACGTCTCTCTACAGGTGCTTTGTTTACGGATCTTTTTTTCAGATGCACACTTTTTAGAACCGCTTTTCTAATGTACAGTTCTAATATGCACAAAATCAGCAAATGCAGATCGGAGTGGCCTAACATGGATGTTAAAGACCTTCTCTACAAACCAATGCACTTTGTTCAGCATGCACCAGGGGCTATAAATCCACAAAATAGATTCTACAAATGTTCAATTTGAATAGCATGCAACACAGCCTAAATAGATCTCATTCTATTTGAATAGCATGCAACACACAGCCTAAATAAATCTCATTCTACAGATTGAATCCATCTCAATAAATAGACAAAGAAAGACATACATACCTTGGTCCTCCAAAGAGCTCAGCTTGTTGCTCAGCACGTCGATTCCATCCTTCCCATTACATGTATGTTGCTCCATCCTTCTTACTTCTTTCTTTCTTACTTTGTGGAGTACCTTCTAATAGGATTCTCACAAAACCCTGCAATAAATAAAGCATAAAGAGCTAGCTACAAAACTGAAAGTTGTGGATTTTGGTAGAAGGATTACACAATAAAAGCTAAGTTTAAAGAGATGAGAGGGCCAACACTTTGAATACCAATAAAGTGCTAATGAGGAGTTTAAACCTGGACTAGAAAATTTGAACTGAGAAATTTTGGAGGGAATTCGTTTTGGGGGAAAATTTGAATTAAATAGTTTAAATTTCATATCAAGTTCTTATTTAATAGAGTGGACAATTAAAAGTCCTCACCACCACACACGAAGTAAACAATCAGAGGCCCTCACCAAGCACATGGAACGCATGTAGGTAGCCTATCACCATGCTTCCCTCCTCTTTGACGGACGCCTTCCGTCAAGGATGCATGAAGTAGACATGGATTGGATCTCAGACATGGATTCTAAAACTGAGTCCCCTCCTAATATTGTTGACTATCGACCTCTAACTATGCATAACAATTCCTATAAGATTGTCGTGAAAGCCCTTGCTAGAAGGATTGCTCCCTTTCTCCCTACACACTTGCCCAATTGTCAATCTGGTTTTATTAAAGGGAGATCTCTCTTTTTTTAATGTCTGGTTTGCCATAGACTCTTCTCTTTGGTTCAACTACTTGGCTCTTGTGATTAAGATAGATTTTGATAAAACTTTTGATCACATGAGTGAAGTAAACAATTAGAGGCCCTCACCAAGCACATGGAGCGCATGTAGGTAGCCCATCACCATGCTTCCCTCCTCCTTGACGGACGCTGTCCATCAAGCATGCATGAAGTAGACAACGGTGTTGCACTAGCCTTCATTATTTACATAGAGAAGGTGTAGGCTGCCCTTCACCTTGCTTTTGTCCATCTTTATGACAAGCACGAATGCATTACACAAGGTATAGATAAGGTTTTATGCAGTAGACCTCATTAAACACATACATCGCATGTGAGTAGCCCTTCAATCTACCTTGAAAAATGCAATCCGTCAAGCATGAATGAAATAGACAAGGTTGTACACACTAGTTAGCACGTATATTCCATGTGATCACTCCTCTTTCTCCATGCTTCCCTCCTTCTTGACGGACGTTGTCAAGCAATGAATGAAGTAGACAAGGTTGTTGTGCTTTCCCTCACCATGCTTCACCTCTCATTAAGCACCTACATCCCATGTGAGCACTCCTTCTCCATGCTTCTTTCGTACATGATGGACATCGTCCATCAAGCATGCATGAAGTAGACAGGTAGTTGCACTAGCCCTCCCCATGCTCTCTAATTAAGCACCTACATCCCATGTGAGCACTCCTTCTCCATGCTTCTCTCGTACTTGATGGACGTCGTCCATCAAGCATGCATGAAGTAGACAGGTAGTTGCACTAGCCCTTCCCATGCTCTCTAATTAAGCACATATATCCCATGTCAGCAGTGCTTCTTCATGCTTTCATCCTACTTGACGGACATCGTTCGTCAAACATACATGAACAAGACAAGGCAATTGCACTAGCCCTTGCCATGCTTCACCCCTAATTAAGCACGTATATCCCATGTCTAGCACTGCTTCTCCATTCTTCCCTCCTACATGACGGACGTCGATCATCAAGCATGCATAAATTAGACAAGGCTGTTGCACCATGTTTCATCTCTCATTAACACATACATCCCATGTGATCACTCCTTCCCCGTGCTTCCCTCCTACTTGACGGACGCTGTCCATCAAACATGCATGAAGTGGACAAGGCTGTTGCGCTAGCCCTCACCATGCTTTAAGCACCTACATCCCATGTTAGCACCCCTTCTTCTCCAAGCTTCTCTCCTACTTGACGGACATCGTCCATCAAGCATGCATGAAGTAGACAAGGCAGTTGCACTAGCCCTCACCATGCTCTTTAATTAAGAACATATATCTCATGTCAACACTGCTTCTTCATGCTTCCCTCCTACTTAACGGACATCGTTCATCAAGCATGCATGGAACAGACAATGTTGTTGCACCATGTTTCACCTCTCATTAACACCTAGATCCCATGTGCCCTCCTTCCCCATGTTGCTTTCCTACTTGACAGATGTTGTCCATCAAACATGCATGAAATGGACAAGGCTATTGCGCTTTCCCTCACCATGCTTCACCTCTCATTAAGTACATATATCCCTAGTCAACACTCCTTCTCCATGCTTCCCTCCTACTTGACGGACACCATTCGTCAAACATGCATGAAGCCCCTTGCCATGCTTCACCAACTCATGCAAGTAGTCCATCACCATGCTTCTCTCTACTTTGATGGACGTCGCCTATCAAGTATGAATGAAATTGATAGGGTTGTACGCACACATACATCACGTGAGGGCAACTCTTCTTCCTACTTCCCTCCATCCTGATAGACGTCATCCATCAAACATGAATGGAGTAGACAAGGTTATACACACTAGCCCTCCCTAAACACATACATCACATGTGGGTAGCCATTATTCTTGCTTTCCTCTACCTTCACAGATACCTTCTGTCAAGTGAATAAAGTGGACATGATTAGTACTATGAGCTCTCACTAAGTAGTACATTTTTTATTATCATGGTACATGTTTATTTATTTATTCATCACTGCTAATATTGGTTGCAGACATGGAAAAAGAGATCGGTGTTGCAGATTTAAATAATACAAGTCCTATGGAAGTGATCTCTTGTCATGACATTCTCCCAGTAATAGACGTGGTGGTAGATGTAAGGATGGAAATTTATGAAGCAACTCCTTGGTATATGGAGTCTATTGGACCAAATGAAGATAAGGGAGATGTATTTCTTTATGTTCATGACAATGGACAAGGTTACAAATGTATGGGAATAAGCATGGATAACATAATGTCTGCATATGGTGTACCATGTGATTTTGCTCAAGTGGAATGCCCACAACAGAAAAAATTATTCGGTATTGAGTTGCAATGGTCTAAGTACTCTCCTATCATGATGGGGCCAAGCAAAAATGGAAGAGAAGGTTCAATGCTCAAGATGGGTTGGGATATTCCAAATCTTTCAGAATGGATTGCAGATTTTGGCTCTCTTCTTGTGAAGACATTGTTGAAGGATTTAAAAAGGTCAAAGCTAAGCAACTTGAAGTAAGAAGAGCTCCTTCTTCTAAAGTTTATTCTGAGTATTATGAAAGATGCACTAAAGGGAAACAGACCACATACGTTGGGCAATGATGTTTTTTCTAGGAGAGGCATTCAATTGGTAGAGGGAGATCTTACAAACTATCTAGCTATGCACAAGTCGGGAAGTGTAAGGAGGACAAAGGAGAAGATATCTAAGGCAAAAGTTTTGAAGATAGATGGTGAGAAAGAAACACCATTAAAAAATATTCAAGACATGGGAAAACAACCGGAGCTAGATATCGACAAGGATATAGTCTCAAAAAATACTGAAGAAAAGGTAATAATGTCAGATTCAAACATTGAGAAGGCATCACAACCAAAAGTGCTTAAAGAGAAAAGGAAAGTGACAACTTCATCTTCACGAAGGAATGAGACAAGAGAGAAACCACATAGCGGGCAATCAAGCACAAGAGGTGGAAAAGAAGTCATGCCTCAGAACTTTCAAGGATATGAGACTATTGCCAATCAACCTAGAATAGGTGATATCATTGGCATGGACATGACTACCCTCGAGATGGCTCAACATCTAAGAGACTGTTACAGTACTAGATATTCAAGGATACTAGGTGCACAAGATTATCTTGAAACTTTGAAGCTTTCAAGATTCATGAATCAACTCCATCAAGAGGTTATGGTAAAGACTCCATATCAAGATGCTCTATCACAAGCAAGAAAACAATGGGAATACTTTGGTTGTCCGCCAAAGCCAACAGGAGGACACTCCATAGCAAACTCAAAATGGAAGGTGATCCTTGTATTTATGCTATATATATATATATATTTTTAATCTTTTTTATTAGTAGATTCTAAGTAATAAAGATTTATTCATGCATTTCTAAATTGTAAGCGTGTTTATGATATTTCTTTGTCTTACTAATGTTGTGCATGAATTCATGGAAGCAATAAAGGTTACATTGGAGGCAATAAACGCAAGAAGTGACTTGCATATGCTTTTGAGTAGTGAGTTTATTTTCAATAGGTGGTTGGATATTATGGAGAAGTACATAATCGGAGAAATTGCAAACAACAGAGGTGAGCATTCCAATAGGAATTCGTTGCAAAAAATAAAAAGATGCAAGTGGATGGTACCACACAATTATCTCCCAGCATGTTTCGTTGTATTCAAGGGTTGCTTGATGATGAGGTTTTAAAGATACAAGAAATGATATTTTGTGGCACCATATTGTTAAAAAAGGCAAAAGTAGTAACAGAGTACAAAGACATGGAGGATGTGGCTACAAGTTTCAAGTATAATAGAGTATTGAAGAATGGAATTGTGGAGTACTCAAAGAGCATCTCTGGTGAGGAGAAGCTACAATATGATGAGGTTGCAAAAAAATACAATATCACAAAAGAGCTTTATGATAAGATGTATAGTTGGAGCAAAGATTGGATGAAAGAGTCAATCAACAAAGCAAAAAAAAAGACACCTCTACCTGAAGTTGTGAAGAATGAACTACGTCTTGCACATAAGGCATTTGGAGTACAACAACGTCTACATTTTGAAAGGCCTTGGAGGATTTTCAACACAGGGGAATTAATCTCATGCTTTACAGATGTGATAGCAGCATGTGGTGATTCTAATGACATTGGATTAGTGCTTGTAGACACTACATCACAAGGGCCTCAATACGAGTGGACCACAGATGCTTTT
>MU832132.1:0-85688 GCA_029204225.1 Diphasiastrum complanatum | reverse complement strand
AAGTAGAACCTCCATTCTTCATCTCGGCCTCCTTGCTTGATTTTTCTTGAATGGATGTTGTTTCTTCTTGCCTTTGGATGTAAAGTTTGCTTTCCCCTCTCCTCCATTAAGTGGCATGCCTTCCATTCTTGTCTTGAGGTGTAGGAGTCTACTCTCCTCGGCCACAAGAACATTATGCAACTTTTCAATGGATGGAAGAGTGTCTTGAATAGAAAATTATTGGACCAAGTTGGTGAACTCATCACCTAGGTCATTCAATATGATTTGTACTAGCTCTTGATCTTGGATCTTTTCTCCTATAGCACTCAATTCCTTGTTAAGAGATTTGATCCTAAGGACATACTCTTGTCCACTCTCTCCACTTCCTTTCATGCTTTGAAAGACTTGATTGCTTAGCATGAGGATTCTTGAAGTGTTATTGGATTCATAAATACCCTTTAATGAATTCCAAGCCTCTTTGGATGAAGCACAAGAAGACACGTCCTTCAAGAGGTCATTGCATACATTCAACTTTATGCAATGTAGAGGTCATCTTGCTCCCTTCTTTTATTTGGTTTGTTCTTGGGCAGCTTGAGGCTCTTCCTCAACTCCTAGAACTATGTCAGAGAGGTCATGGATCACTAGGAGTGATTCCATCCTCACTTTCCAAATGGAATAATTTGTGGAAGTGAGTCTCTCACTTGATTCCAACAAATAACCACCCATGGATGACATTGTAGAATGGATGCTCTTCTAAAATCACAAAGATTTATGAATTTTAAAGATCTATGAAAGGACTAAAAATCACAAGATTTCCTATAGCCTTGTCTCTATCAAACTAGCACACAAGCTTGAATGATACACAATTAGATCTTGACAAAAAATCCTAGCTTTCACTCCCAAAAAAAAAATTTGCTTTACACTTTTCTTAGAGGTTTCACTTCAACTAAGGATCTAAACAAATCAGCCTTTTAGATCTGAACTTAAACTCCAAAAAGAACTGCTTCAATGATCCAAAACCCTATTTGGTCATAGGCATTAGCTAGATTGAATCTAGATCAATACTATGCTTCAAAAAGCACTAAAAATGAACTAGAATTGAGATTATAGGACCAAAAAACACAAAGTAACTTGAAATAACGTTGTTGTACGGTTTCACACGTGTGAAAAGTACATACACAACCTCCAAGTCGATTTGATCCAAATAGAAACAAGCTATCACTCTAGATGAACTCGCCCTCACTAGTATTGGCCAAAAACAATTTCTGCCAATGATCTTTGCAAGTTTTATGAATCAAATGGTCACTCTCTTACTTAGCTCTGATACCATGATAAAATTTCAGTTTAAAAGACAATAATGATTGTACTTAACAATCATAGAGAGTTATTGGTTGCCTAATCAATGGATCTATCAAGTTCTACACTTTAGATCTTGATCTAGGTTCACTACACTTAGATTTAAGCAAGAGAAATGGATCAAAACTTCATAAACTAGTGAGAGAGGCCTCACACGTGTGGAGTACCATCCACTGTACGGCCTACACCTTAAACAACAAGTACTTTGGTTCTTGATAGCAATCATCCATTAAAATCACAATTCTATTGACTAGAAATCTGACAAAAGTGTAGAATGCAAAAGTTTCATCAATCTCATTAGCAAAATGATGATCCTTTTATGGATCAAGTACATCCACGAGTCTGGTATAGTTCAGCAAGTCTTCACACGTGTGAACAGTGCCACATCACTCAAAGCTATCCATTTGATCCATACTTGATCCTTATCCAAAGTTGACCTTCTAGAATATGGCTAGAATCCAAAGAGCTAGTCTCCTAGAATATAGGAATATTCCCTACAAAATAGGATCTAAGCAAAATGGTCAACTCTTATCTTCTAGAACTCTATACACACGTGTGAACATCCACTTGCCATGTGGGAGCATTTACTCATGCACATGCAAGGAAAAGCTAATTCCTAGGTGACTAGTCAACTTGACTAAAAGTATAGTCATATCATGTTCACACTTAACTTGATTGATACAAAATCAAAATAGATAGAAGGTAGAAAATCCTTGAAAATATCTATAGTGAAAGAGAGTAGCAACATTAAGTCTGATTGGAACAAGCTCAAACATATAATTGTCCAATAACTAAGAAGTCTTCACATTATGGCATCTGTGGGAGGATATCTCCTAGAAGCAGGTGAAAGACTAAGTACCTCTAATTACTCAATATGGAAGGTAAGGATGGAGTCTATTTTGATACTCCAGGATGTTATGGACATAGTACTTGGTATTGAGGGGGTGCCTCAAGCACAGCTTGAAATACCAAATTACAAGAAGAGAGCTAGAATGGCTTTACACTTCATTAAAATGAATGTTTCTAATGAGATTCTGAGAGAAATAGGACCTTGCACCACTGCTAAAGATGCTTGGGATGCACTCAATTCCATCTATGAAGCTAAGAACACTTCTAGAATACTCACTCTTAGAAATCAGATTTTCCAAAGTTTTCAAAGAAGTGAGGAGAGTGCATCAAATTATGTTTTGAGAGTAAAAGATCTTCATAGGGAGCCTGCTTGTGTTGGTGTCATTCTAAATGGCTTAAAAGATGACTATGATAATCTTATTCAATCCTTTGCCATTAAGGAGGAGTTGCCCAATTTGAAAACTCTTCAAGAAATTCTCATCTCTGAAGAATCTAGGCAAAGTTACAAACTTTCTAGGATGAACAAACTCGAGCATATTGGAAGTGACAAAAACCTCTTTGTCAAGGACAATCATAAAGGAGAACCAATTTTCTCAAGCATTCAACAAAGACAAAGCCAAGGAAAGAGACAAAGATGGTGAAGAGGATGACTCATCTCATCCTTCTACTTCAAAGACCACGAAGAAGAAAGTCAAGTGTTTCTTTTGTGGCAAGAAGGGGCACTATGTCTCTAATTGCTTCAAAAAGAAAAATCAACACTATCAAAGTTGGTGATAAGTTTGCCTTAATTCATAGTGATGTATGTGGTCCAATGAGGACCGAATCCATTGGTACATGCAAGTACTTTGTTACTTTTATTCATGATTTTTCAAGATTTACATGGATCTTTCCTATGAAGGCAAAATCTGAAGTTTTTCAATGCTTCAAAGATTTTCTAGCTATGATAGAAAATTAATTTGGGCATACTTTGAAGATACTACGTACCGACCGAGGAGGGGAATACATTAAAAGTACATTTGGCACGTTTCTTCAAAGCAAAGGCATTCTACATCAAATGACTACACCTTACACACCGCAACAAAATGGTGTTGTCGAGAGGAAAAATCACACAATCATGGAGATGGCTCATTGCATGCTTAAGACAAAGGGCGTTCCCCACAAGTTTTGGGCTGAAGCGGTTATTACGGCGTCATACATTAATAATCGGTGTCCGACTAAAGCCTTGAAGATTTTGACTCCTTATGAAGTTTGGTATGGTAAGAAGCCATCGGTTTCTCACTTTCGCACTTTTGGTTGAACAGCTTATGCATTTATTCTCGATAAGCTAAGATCCAAACTAGATGATAAAGGAGTAAAATGCATTTTTATGGGCTATAGTAGTGAAAGTAAAGGCTATAGATTGTTTAATGTGGATACTAACAAAATCATAGTGAGTCGTGATGTTCATTTTGATGAGAAGAACTCCTATGATCTTGCGCCCATTCATGTCATGAAAGGGGACATCCCCCAAGATGACTATGTTGAAGTGTTTCCAGATTTGGTATCACCATCTAATGTTGAAGAGGAGGGACTGCCATCATCCTCTAATGGACAGCCCACTGGTTCTTCAAGCGAACAGCCCATAATTCATCAAGAGGAGCAGACTTATGAAGAGGAATGGCTTGTTGAAAACTTTGGACAGCATAGTCCAATTTCACAGCACTTTGGACAGCAAAGTGTTGACAATTCAGATCACTTTGGTGGCCAAAATTGGGACTTTTGCCAGATAGGAGTATTGGTTTGAAGTAGTCTTCCTAAAATCTTAATCACTTCTCCAATATGAGAAGTCTATCCATAAGTTGTTCTAGCTTCATAAATATTACCATTGTAGCACAATGTCATGCCTTTGTTAGCCTGAATATACTGAATTTAGAAACTAAAATGTCAAACTCTATATGAAGGTTTGATTTAATTTCTTGTACTACTTGAGTTACTAATAAGAACTAATGTATCATCTACATAGTGTGCAATAGTCAAAATTCTTTATATCAACATTTATGTTGGCAACACAGTAAAAGATCAAGTTTATTTGAATCAAACAAGAAATGACTCTTTCAAACCAAGCTCAAAGAGTTCAGTCCAAAAACTTTGTGCGTAGGTTTGTAAAATTCAGCATCAACCGGATTGTCTCTATTAGGGTTTTGGCTTTTGTTTCGTCAATGCCATTTCTCTATCATTCATTTTTGCATTTTCCCAGCATTCACAAATTTAGTTTTTCTTTTAATGAACATGACCGATGTCTACCTAGAATAGTCATCAACAAATGTGATAAAACAAATGGCCCCTTGAAGTGATGGTATTTGCTAGTTTGAATTTCATAATTAGCTTTGATTTCTTTGGAGCATTTAGAAATTCAATTTTTCTGTTGATCAACATAATTGATGTCCTCCTAGAATACTCATCAGCAAATGTGATAAAACAAAGAGCTCCTTCAAGTGATGGTGTTTGTAGTCAACCAATTTCAGATTGCGAAGTGATGTATAGAATATTGCAGCGATGAATAAGTATTCAACAGAGAAGTCTGATAGAACTACTGGATTGAAAGTCTCAGAGTACGCGACATTATGTACTTGATAAAATCCTCTCATTAGAGAAAATATGGGCCCAAAATGGGCCCTATAAGAAATTCCATGTAGGAGAGAGAAAATAACACTAAAATAATCTAAATATAGTTTTGCCTGCATGACTTTACATGCGCATAAATATCCCTTATTGTAGTCACATCAAACATCACAAATGCGTAACTACAATTTAATGTGACTCATGTGAAGTCAAAATATTCCCTCCCAGAAGCTTGGACGTTCAAAAATTTAAAAAAGATGTGGACTATGACCTTTCACAGCTCTGGGTTTGTACCATCTCCATCTCCAAGGTCGAACAACTATTCGAACAAATGTTTAGCGCCATCTCCAGCTCTGTTATAATAGCTTTGTTACCGGTTTTTTTTATTGATGATGAAGTTTTATCACCTTCATGTGGATCTCTCACCAGAGTATGTTCCGATTAGAACAAGAAATTCAAAAGATTCTAACTTATCATATTCTGATATGATGAATTGGAGGGAGGCAAAGCTAAGGTATTTAGATTTATGGTCATTAGGAGTATATTCATTGCAACATCCTCATTTTAATTCGGTGACTCAATTGTTAATTTATATGTGTCATGAAAAAAAATGGTCTCCTAGGTTACTGTGAGAATTTGAAAGCTTATGGTAATGCACACTCATTGCGTAAAATATTTTTTCTAGAAGAGCAATTGAAGAACATATCAAGGGAGTGTCAAGAAATATTCTCAAGAAGGAGAATCAAATGTTACAGTCTTCTTAATGTGATTCCATCCATTTCAGACTGATCCAAGCAGAGCAGAGGAATTCACTTCCACTACCAGAAAGCAGCAGCAGCAAAGTGAGGAGCAGCAGAAACAGAAAAGGAAGCTATTTCCCTCTGCTTTTTTGGTTGAAGAATTTTTGGTTTTCACTAGGGTAAGATAAAATTCCCAACTACCAGACAAGAGAGACAATAGATTCTGCCATGCAAATTTAGATTCTTGGGTCACACCCTTCCGAAATCTGGTCCCCAAATTTAGTGTAGCAGTTGACCATGACCCAATACGCAACTGTGGCTGCCATAGTGATCCAATTAGTTATGATAAGATGAAGTTTGCATTTCAATCCATGCATACCTCTTATTTATCTCTGGTTAAAGACATGGATTTGTTGAACAAAAAGGCAAAAACTAAGAAGAGAAAGATATTTGTGATCTTTCTGTTAAAATTTCACAACTCTACCTTGACCAATTTTGGTCATATTGCTTGTAAATTGTATTATGGTCATGTTGTGGCTTGTCACACGTGCCAAATAGCATAGGATACTCTTTGTAAGTCTCATTCCTAACCTAGCATAGGAGTGGAACCTTTGGAATGAGTCCAAATAGTGCTTTGATAGGCTAGAGAGATTCTAGGAGCTAAAAATAGCATGTTTTTCATTGTTTTGGGATCTCGGGATCTAGACCCCTAATTAGGGTGGATCAAGTGGATATTTAGGTTAGATGTTAGGGTTAGGTTATGATGCATACATAGAAGCCCTAATATGATCCGAGCTCTACATGTGTAAAAATGTGATGGGATTTCCATCCAATTATGAGCAAAGTCGAGATTTTCCTTCTTGACTAGTTTGAGTCTATGATTTGATTGATAAATACTATTGGCATATGATTTTTTGTGATGATTGAATGTGTTTCGAGTTGCAGGTAAAGTACACAGGCAGCAGCAGGCCGTACTTTCACACGCGTGAAGAGTTCACAATATCCATTGGTTTAATGTGTCTCTCTTCTTTTTAAGATGAAACAGTCGTGGAATCATAAACTTTTTTACACTCACTTGTGCAAATGCTTCCACTATCATGTTGAACATTGTGGCATATGCTTCTCTACTGATGCTAGCAAAATCACATGCCCCTTGTACCAATGTAATGTCTAATATTTGTTCAACTTCATTCATAATGCTATCTATAATTGAAGCTTTAATCTTTTTCATTCTATTGTTGTCTAACATTGACTTCAAAGACTTGGTAGTCAAAATAGAACCTAATGATCTTCCAATGGAAATCCCATCGGCCAAATGATCTTCAACAACCAATGTAAATCTATATAGCAAATGAGTTTTCAGAAAATAGTCAGTAAAGATTTGGACACAAACTATACTGAACAAATTGGACACAAATCAAAAAGTTCAATCAATATCAATACAAATAAGCTAGAACTTACTTAAATGCACCGATTCTTCTTTTTTAGTAACTTCCATTGCATGAAAGTGATAAAAAATACAGCAAAATAATCCCATTTGATCCTAGAAATGATGGAGAAAGCACGTACTTAAGATCCAAACAAGATCTAGAAGCTAGATTACTAATCAATGCATTGATTCCTAGCCTATCTTGGCTTGAACTCCATGAATTAGCTCCAAAACTCCTCACACGTGTGAAAGTACGGCCTGATGCTGCTTGTGTACTATACCTGCAACTCCATACTCATTCAATCATCACAAAAAATCATATGCCAATAGCATTCATCAATCAAATCATAGACTCAAACTAGTCAAGAAGGAAAATCTCGATTTTTTTAATAATTGGATGGAAATCCCATCACATATTTATACATGTAGAGCTTGGATCTGAGCATATTAGGGATTCTATGTATTCATCATAATCTAGCCCTAACATCTAACCTAAATATCCACTTATCTCGAGATCCCAAAACAATGAAAAACATGCTATTTCTAGTTCCCAGAATCTCTCTAGCCTATCAAAGTACTATTTGGACTCATTCCAAAGGTGCCACTCCTATGCTAGGTTAGGAATGAGACTTACAAAGAGTATCCTATGCTATTTGGCACGTGTGACAAGCCACAACATGACCATAATACAATTTACAAGAAATATGACCAAAATTGGTCAAGCTAGAATTGTAAAATTTTAACACTCCTCCTCACAATTTAGCTTGATGAGACTATCCTGGATCAATAATTAATACATAGATAAAAACAACATAATTTTCAGGTTCTTGCTTTGTTGAGTGAGTATGATCACTCATCATGATAAGAATATGATTTGAGCTCCAAGTTCTCAAATGTAGTGAGAGCTCAATAAGGATTCTCTTCAAGATCCAAGCTTTGTCTTTGGTAGGTTCTTGAATGATCACGTTGGTCTGAAAAATGTGAGTCTCCTCCTCAAAATAAACATGAAAAACAGCAGCTTTCCATAAGATCCAACTTTTGTATGAAGCACATACAATCAAAGCTTGAGATATCACTATCTTGACTTTATCCACCAAAACAATGAACTCCAACTTGGCATCCTTCCAATGAAGGTCTTCTTTCCTTGAAAATTCAAGAGTGAATGGATCAAAAGATGAGGACTTTCAATACATATTTGGAACTCCAATCAAAGTAGTAATGATCACTATTTCATCATCGTCAGATGTAGGATAAATAACAATGTTCATACTAGCATCATCAAAGGACTTTGTCAAATTCATGACATCAAACACAAAATAAGATGAGTAAAGGGAGATATGGATAAACTTCCTTGCTGCTCCTTTCTCTTTAACCAAACCTTCATATGATGTAGATTCAGGTCTCTTTTGCCTTGAGACAAGTGCTCCTTCTCGGCTTCCTCCTTGATGTCTTTTTTCTTCATCATGCTCACTCCCTCTTGGTGTTGATGATGGAAACATAGATCAAAACCATAATCTTCTTCAAGACTCTCAAGGAATTCATTTTCAAGTCTCCAAACCTGAATTTTCTCCTTCTCAATATGATCTTTCAAGCCAACAAAACAGTTACCAAGATTATTTATACCAAATTTACTAGTCCACAATTGCTTACCACTAGCTTGCAATACATACTTGTTGAACTTAAAACTAATGATGCCAAATACTCTTTTATGGATATAAGTGCCCTTCAAGGATGATTCACTTATTCTCATACAAGGTTTACAATATGGCCCTTTAAAAATGAAGTCAAATTCTTTCAACTTATGAATGAAAATGTCATGCTTACTTCTAGCACTCTCAAGAGTAAGTAGATATGACAAATACCTTTAATTCCATACTTTAGAATTCAAAGTGACTTCATTACAAAACTTATAAAATGAAGTACAAAATGCACCCCCTTCTCCAAGTTTCCTTTCCTTGTCCACAAAAATGAGCATTGATAGCTCCATCTTTGCTCTTAGAGTTAGGAAAGGCAACCCATGTGCTTTAGTCAAAGTACATCCTTCACAAACCTTTTCCTCCTTTTGACATGGATCTTGAAAGGCTTAAAAAAAACTCCTCCTTGCACATGACTTCCATAGACTTGGTGTTGATGTGACCAAGCCTCTTGTGCCACAAATCATTTGTGATCACTTTGTCCTCTTTGGCTACCATGACAAATTAGTTAGGATCAACAAAAGCATCAAGCTTAAACAACCTCCCAAACCTTCTTCCTATTGCTACGATCTTCCCATTCTTCTTGATCTTGCATACATTAGTAGAGAATTCCACAATGAAACCATTTTCAAGCAATTGGCCTACACTAAGTAAGCTCTTAGTGATGCTAGGAATGTAAAGTACACCATCTATCTTGATCTTCCTTGAAGATCCCAAGCATAAAAGTATGGATCCTATGCCTTCTACTTTACAAGCATAATCATTTGCTATAAGAATTGACTTGGCAGGTCCATCATAGATGGATAAGGTTGAGAAATACTCCCTCTTACTTGTCATGTGGGTGATAGCCCCACTATCTATCCACCAAGGGTTTCCTCCTCTCATGCTTGAAGATGAAAAACTTCACATCATGAGAGAGTCTTCATATGAACTCTCCTCTTCCTTTTGGCCTAGTTTTTCTTGACCTTGAGCTTGCTTCCTCTTGAAGAACTCGGAGGCATAATACCCCATCTTGCTACAAAAGTAGCACTTGACCTTTGACTTATCCTTCCTTGGCTTGCTCGAGTTGGGACTTGATCATCCTTCTTGATCTTCACCCTTGACTTGGTTCCTCTTGAATGCAGCACCTTTGCCTTTGCTCTTGATGAAAAGAGCCTTTTCATCTCCATCATTGAGAGAGAGCATCTCCATCCTTGACTGGATGTGTTTTCTTCTACTTTCCTCTTCCATGAGGACTCCTTGGAGATCTTCAAGCGAGGGCAACTTGCCCATAATTGCATAGCCTTGAACTAGGTTAGCAAAATCCACACTCAAAACATTCAAGATTAGTTGAACAAGTTCACTTTCCTTAATGGAATATCCTATGTAAGCAAGCTCCTTGTCAAGTCCTTAACTCTCAACACATGTGAATGTCCACTATCTCCTTTAGCTTGAAAACAGTGAAGGATTTGATTCTTCAAGGATAGCAACCTTGAAGTATTCTTGGATTCATATATCTTTTGAAGAGTTTCCCATGCTTCTTGAGCCGAGGTGCAAGCACCTACCTCCTTAAGAAGCTCATTAGCTACATCACCTCCTTTTGTATTTCGTAGCTTCTCGAGGGTGAATGGGCTCATCCTCTTCACCACTCACTATATCCATTAGATCATGTAAAATAAGAATGGATTCCATTCTTAGCTTCCAAATTCATTAATTAGAAGCATTCAATCTATCATGTGAATTCAAAAGATATGTATTCATTGAAGTTATCTATGTTTAAAAAAGATGTCGATCACAAGAATAGATGCAAAATAGAAATGATTGAAAGGCTATCTATCCCACTACCTAGGGACTTGAGAAAGCTCAAAACTTGACCTCTCAATAAGATCCTACCTGATCTTAAGCCAGATCAAATCTATGAATGTTAACAATAGTGGAAGCTAGCTTGAATTTGCATAAAGAATGGATCTAGAATTTCCGCCTCTTTGATCTCGACTTACAAGGATATAAGATTCACCTAACCTGAACCAAAAGAAATCATATGCACATAAATGCCTCTTCAAATCATTCCTACTAGATCAGGTTGAATCATCATGCAATAATCAATCCAAACTAAGTCTAAGAACGACCTATTACAGTACCAAAGATAAGGATCTACCTTGCTTTTGATCGATTGAAAACTATTCCTTGTGATAGACTCCACAAATCGAGTAGCATCAATATGATGAAAGTGCAAAACACTTGTTATTTTGATCCAATTGATAAGAGATGACCACAACTTGGATTTTGAAGCTAAAAAGCCTATAAAGCAAAAACCATTAGATCTCTCTTCACTCATTAGAGGAGTTTTTGAATCTAAAAGGGCCATATAAGAAATCGTGCCTTAGTAAGAGAATGTTAGAGAGAGAATGATAAAATGACCAAAAAAAATTTCTGTTTTCTTAGTTTCCAGTGCTGCCCGTCGTCTAAGTTGTGTGGCTGGCTCATTTTCTGAAGTATATTAATGGTGTGCATGAAACAAAGCACGTTGCCAAGAAACAAAGCACACGCCACAAGTGGGAGAAAATTCCCTCCAGAATTTCACGTGTAAAGGATCGAAGTTTTACATAAATAGAACCTCTAGGCTTTTAGATTTCTCCAGTCATGTTGTCACACTAATTTGCATGTCAGCTTGTCGAATACTTGTGAGTCGTCCTGAGAATGACTTTGAGGAGCTTTGTAAGGAAGTTTTAGCAGTGTGGGCTCCTTTTGCAACTTTTTCTTGATGCTATATGTCTTGTTCTTGTAGATGCTATGATTGCTTTTCGCAATGTTCAGGTTTATTGTTATTATGCTCTCCCTTAGATTAATAGTTAACATTGTTGTAGATAATGTATTGATCTTTTCAGCTTCTTGGTTGAGTAAGATGTTCCCTCTGTTATTAGATTAACCACTCCTTTGTGTAGGATTAAAGGTTTGGAAGACGAGGCTTAACCTTGTAGAGGTTCAAATCCTCTTCCCTTAAACTATTAAAATAAGGGTAAACTTGAATAGCATATCAATCGATTCAGAAGTTGAAGTGTGAAGAGCTTGACTATTTGTAGAATAAGAATGGCTTAGCTTGTAAAGATAGCCACATCGACTCATACCGAAAGCTAAAACATTTCTAGATTTGTCAAGAATAGTATGGTCTTCTTATGACCAGAATCAGTGATTCTACTAATTGAAAGCAGATTTTTGGTAGGATTTGGAACGTGAAGAATATTGGACAGAAACTTTACATCACCTTTTTGAAATTCGGTTCTGACTGTTCCTTCACCCTTGATAGTATGAGATGAGTTGTCTCCTAACTCTAGAATGGGTGAATGACTTGTGGTCTTGGAACCAATCACGATGGTGAGTCATGTATTGTGTTGCTCCTGAATCTAGATACCAGGAATCGTTATCCTATTTTTCTCCAACTTTGGTCTTGAAGACTGCTTCATCTTCCTCTTGTGGCTGGATCGAATGGCTGGTAGTAGCAGCATTTGCTTGTTGTTGGAACTGCTTCTTCTTTTCATTGTTGTATTTCAACGTTCTATAGTCCTTGATAAGGATCCATCCGATGATGATGCATCACACTCAACATCATCATTAGCTTGTGAAGCTTGCACATGATCATCCTCCAAAAATGTTTCATTGAATCCGTCATCACGATCTTGTTCATGAGGTGCATCAGCTGGCAGCGCCATGTCCTCCACGACATCCATACCTTCAAGAATTCTTTTATTTTGAGGAGCGACTTGAATCACGTACCGCCATCTGGGATCTGGACGATCGGGTTGAAAGACCACTGTAATTCATCAATGTTACCATAAACATTGACTTGTAATCAGTATTCATAGCTAAATCTTACAGCTTCTTGGATATTACTATACACAATATACATTTTTTGCAGTACGCTGAAAATCGATTGATTGACAACAAAAGAGCATAGACATTTTGAAGACATAGAAGAAATGTGCCTACTCACAATGTTGAGGAAAAACAAATGTCTCACTTTTTTTTGTCCAAAGCTTGGTAGAGTCAATGGCAAAATAAGCACTCTCATCTTCCTGACAGTTGCATTCGGACCATTGCAAATAACTTTGAACCATTTGATATCAAATATGAAAAAGCTGAATTGTCTAAATCCAACTTTGAGGATGTCATTGTTTGTCCCACAATAATCAAGTTGAGAAGAGAGTAAATTGGTGTCCGCCATGCTTGCTCGACTCTCTTGGGTAAAATTTGCCATTACTCCACAATTGTATGTATTTCTATTTTTGTCAATGTGCTCCGTACAAAAGTGTCATCCATGCATCCACAGTGAATTGTATTTTTGTACTGAATGAATTAGAAGTAAATGTGTTAGAGATACAACAAACATGTACAAAATTGCACGTACAAATGTTTTACTTAACATGTGAATGATGATCATCATAGCTTCCATGTAAATCGCACCCCCTTGCATATTCTCGCTCTTCTCTATTACTTCCTGGTTATTTGTCAAGGCTTCTCTAAGGGCATCATGAAGCCAATCAAGCGTCATGTCCTTGGGTAGAAGGGTGAGGTCGTATGGATATGGTTGTCTTCTATGCCCTCTCCTGAAAGTGGCTCGAGTGGTTTGTCAACGAGCCTTGGCCTCTTCGTATAGTGAAATCCACTTTCCTCACTATTAAGAATGCAAAACTTATTTACCTTCTCCCTGAAGGACTCACTCATTCTCATGATCGCTCCTTTCCCTTGAGGAACCTCCCCAACAACACGCTCATCATCTTTCTTATCCCAAAGACAAGGAATAGAAGGATCGCTATGAGCAAGGAACTCCGTGATGTAAACCATGGACTCTTGCACTAGCCATCCTTCCGCCATGCTACCCTCAGGCCTTGCTCTTTATCTTATGAAACCTTTCAATGTTTTCATGAATCATTTCAAGAAAAACATCCAACGGCTAGGGACAGTGCCTAAAAAAATGGATCAATGTTAGTGAGAGAACTATAGGAAATCAAAGTGCCAAGATCCTTTAACATCAAAATCCATATACAAGAAGAAGAGAGAGAGAGGGTTAGGCGCACTCAAGGAGAGAGAAAGTAGTAGCAATACTTGAAACAGAATCAATTATAAACGAATAATGAAACATATAAATAGGCCTTTTAAGGGCCTAGACACTTCCAAACCCTAACTTCTAGAACCTTCCAAACCCTAAGCTTATCCACTAATTATAGGTCACCCCCAAAAGTCAAGATAGGGTTCTTTAACATAATTAGGCTTTCCTTGGACCCACGAGTTACTACTAGACCAAAATTGGGTCCAACTTAACTAAAACTAACTTAACATGGTCTAGATAATAAACCTAACTCATGGTTACACAAGTCTACACCTTTTGAGTCAAAGTAACCTATGGGAAACTAGCATAATCATTTATTATTTCTAACACCTTCCTTAAATAATAATGTAAAAAACAAAACATGACATGAAGTATGAAAAATTGCAACAAAAATGTAAAGTGTTGCATGCTACCCAAAACTCCATGTAGCCGAAAAAGAAAAGATATAGCTTGTTGTCCAAGCTTAATGCCGCCAAAAAACTTCAACTTGTAGTAAAAGAGACTTTTCAAGTCTCATCCCCACTCTTGATCATCAAAGGCACTTGAAAAATGAGTTTGAGACAATGCAAAATGTGAACCAACAACCTTGCTGCCCTGCAAAGTTGATTGTCCAACAGTCACATCATTTTCACCTCTTGACTGTCCAAAGTGTTCCAAAATTGGACCTTGCTATCCAAAAATCTTTTGCAGGCTGTTTTCGAAGCGTAAAAGGATGCATAAGATATAAAATAAACTGAAAATGAACAAAAGAACAAGGCTGAATCTGTTGTCCACCAGTTTGAACATAAAAAACCAATCAAAAGAAGAAAGTTGATTTTGCTTACCATTATCTTCAATAGAAAAATAGTAGCTTGTCGCTTTGATCTGACGTACCAATAGACTTCAAAGAATGCCCAATTTTTCTAGCTTTTTCTATAGCTTTATCTTGAAAAGTTTGTTCCTGGACCTTTTCATTAATGCTCCCATAATTTGCATCAACTTGCGGTGATTCATAACATGATGTCTCAACCATATCAACATTTTCAAGCAAGCTTGAATTTCCAAACATTTCATCAGGCTTTGTTCTTCTACCATCAAAGTGGATGCTAGAAAACAAGATGAAGCTTCCTGCTTATATGTGTCCAACACAAACAAATTATTTCTTGCGGTGCCCATAGCAATAAGCTTCAAACATTTAGAAGGATCTTTTACAAAACATTTTCCTTCCTTAAATTCAACAAGCAACCCTTGTTTGATGATTAGAAAAATAAATACATAAAGTACATCCTTGACATACTTTTGTTCTCCGTTAGGCAAAACAAGAGCAATATCACCAATACCTTTGATCAAATGTGATGTGTCTCTTGCACATTGAACTTGGCTTCCATCATTAATTGCCTTCAAGCTTGTGAAAACTTCACGTTGATAGGACATATGTGTTAGAATTTAGCAATTTTCACATGGTTTTTGATGAATATTAGACATTTATGTGGATCCACACGTGTGAGGACCTGTCCACATGTGTGAAATGACACTTGTAATATTTAGATCCATTTTGATTAGCTTTCATTTGAGTCTAATATGACATCTCCTAAATTATAGGAGTTAGGTCCTAGATTGTAGGAATCTAGAAGGTCAACACAAACCACCAATGGATGATGTGGCAAACTTGATAGATCTTATCCAAAGTAGATATGGATAAGTACAATGAGCTATCCCACACATCCTGGATGCATCTTAGAGAGAGATTATGGTGATTTTGTACTTGATCCATGATGGATCCATTTTTGAGCTAATGATCATAAATCTTAGTTTGTGGAGCTATCATTGTGTTTTGACTCTCTTAAGCACTTTCTTTGTGGATGAATGCTTTGTAAATGATAAGTAAACTACTTCTTTGTTATCAGGCTGTACAGTAGCTGTACTTCACACGTGTGAAGCCATGGATCATCTTTTTTTATTGTTCTTGCTTGGAATCACCAAGATTGTCAAGTAGAAGCTAGATTTGGAAGCTAGTCTTGATATAGATCAAGGTCCCAAGCTACCAACACTCTTTGTGATCATTTGAAGATCAATTTCAATTCTTAAACTCTGAAATTTGACATGGTATTAGAGCCAAGTCAAAGAGCTTAGTTGATGATCCAAAAATCTTCATTTTGGTGAAAGCATTGGTGCTAGAGTCACTTTGAAGAAGGGCGACCTTTTCTAATAGTTTACTTGTGATGTTGAGGTCCAGATTAGTGTGTAAAGTTCAGATGTACTTCTCACACGTGTGAGAGGCTGTTGGAATTTTACTTTCACCAAAACTTTGTGTTTTTTCAATATTTGAGTTTCAAACAAGTTGTTTAGAGTGAAACTAGTGATGTGCTTATGAAAAACCATTGTTTCCATTATAGATTTGATGAGTGAATGGTGTTAGAATCTTATTAAACCTACAAATCCTTGTGAGAGAGTTTGAGACTTATGTTTTTAGTTCAAGAGTGAAACTAAAACCAATTCTAAACACCATAGGAAGGCATTGGCACTTCCAAAAATCAAATCCAAGGTTCTAAGTAAATAGATTGTGTAGAATACACTTTCTCAAATCTTTTTAAGTTCAAGATCATTATAGATCTTGCTTCTTGAGTCTAGTGAGATTCAAGAGAGTAGCATTTTAGCTAAATTCTGAGAAAGGAAGAAGGGAGAGCCTTTGAATAGTACATTTGTTGTACTTTAGAATGGGTTCAATTGGAGCCTATCTTCTTGAGGCTAATGAAAGGATAAATTCTAATAATTATTCAACTTGGAAAGTAAGAATGAAGTCACTACTTGTGCTCCAAGATATTTTTGACCTTGTCATAGGAGAGGAAGAAGAACCTCAAGGAGGGCAAGATCAAGTGAGGTACAAAAAGAGAGCTAGACTAGCATTAAATTGTTTGAAAATGAATGTTAGTAATGAACTTCTAAAGGAAGTAGCATCTTGTACCTCAGCCAAGGATGCATGGAACTACCTCAAAGAAATTTATGAATCCAAAAATGAGTGCTTATGATTAGAAACAAAGTTCTTCAAAGCATTAGAGGGATTGATGAGAGTGCTCAAGAGTATGTCTTGAGAATAAAATCTCTCAACAAAGAACTTTCCATCATTAGTGAGGGTATTCATGATGATGAACTTGTTCAAATCATTTGGAATGGTCTTGCAGATGAGTTCTCCAATCTTGTACAAAGATTTGCTATTCAAAATGCACTACCTTCCATTGACAAGCTCCGTAGTGTGCTTGTGGCCGAGGAGAGTAGGATCCTTCATGTCAAGCAAAGGATTGGATCCTTAAAGTTGCATGATGGTGATGAGAAGGCCAACTTCTCGAGCAAGGGAAAGGCAAAGTCAAAGAAGAACATCCAACACAAGGAGACCAAGAATGATGATCAACCATCTAGCTCCAAAGGTGGAAAGAAGAACAAAGCCAAACTCAAGTGCTTCTTTTGTGTAAAGAAGGAGCACTTTGCATCCGAGTGTTTCAAGAAGAAGAATGCACAAGGAGAGAGCAAACAAGGCAACCTCACTCTTGAGGAAGATGAGGATGAAGTGGATTGATCCTTGATGGCTTCTACATCAACATCAAAGAGCTACTCCAATGACACATGGTGGATTGATAGTGGGGCTAGTTCCCACATGACATTACAAAAGGATTTTTTTGTCAACTCTTGTACCTTTTGTAGGTTGTAAACAGTCTATTCTAACAGCAAGTGATCAAGAATGTAGAATAGATGGAGTGGGAACTATTCCCTTAAGTCTTGGATCCTCTAAAAGAGTAGAACTTGATAATGTACTCTATGTTCCTACACTCACTAAGAATTTGTTAAGTGTAGGACAATTGATGGATGATGGCTTAGATGTCCATTTTAAGCAAGGTGTTTGCTCCATAATGATGAATAATACTTGCATTGTAAAGGGATTCAAGCAAGGAAGGCTTTTAAACTTGATGCTAATGTTTTTCTTGGAAGTGTGAACATGGTGAAGGAGGAGCTCAATCAAGTGGAGCTTTGGTATAAGAGGTTGGGCTATCCCAGCTTCAAATCTATGGAGATGCTATGCACCAAGGATCTTGCTCTCGGCCTCTCAAAGACACTCTCAAAGTGTGGAAAAAGTTGTGAAGCTTGTAGCCTCTCAAAGGCACACAAGCTACCTTGTGATATCTCTTCCACTAGACCTACAAAAGCATTAGATCTTATTCATAGTGATGTGCACTCTTTTTCTCAAGAATTTAATGGAGGTGCATCTATGTATGTATCTTTTATTGATGATTACTCTAGATACACTTGGATTGAACTTTTGGATTCCAAAAGTAAAGTGTTTGAAGCTTTTGTTAAGCTCAAAACTCTAGTTGAAAATCAACTTGATGCTAGAATTAAAGTATTAGGGAGTGATAATGGTGGAGAGTATATCTCCACGAAGATGATAGAGTTGCGTAAATCCAATGGCATTAAGAGAGAACTTACATGTACTTATAGTCCTCAACAAAATGGTATAGCCGAGAGGATGAATAGAACACTATGTGAGTGTGCTAAGGCTTTAAGGATAGATGCATCTCTACCTAAATCCTTTTGGGGAGAGGCTATTATTTGTGCAACTTATTTGTGTAATAGATTGCCATGTAAGCCCATTGGAGGCATAACATCTTATGAGGCTCTATTTTGTAAGAAGCCGAATCTTAAAGATCTAAGAATTTTTGGATCAACTTGCTATGTTTTTCAAGCATTAGATACAAGAAAAAAGGATGATCCTACTTCTATTAAAGGGATCTTTGTTGGTTATGCTGAAAATAGGAAGGGATGTAGAGTCTATAATCCAATCACTAAGAAGATTTTAGTGAGTAGAGATGTTACTTTTGATGAAGCTATGGAATCACAAGAATGGAGGGATGCCATGCAAAAAGAGTATAATGCTCTTATGGAGAATCATACATGGAAGATTGTGGATCTTCCTCAAGGAAGAAAGCCACTTGAGTGAAAACGGATCTATAGATTGAAGTACAATCAAGATGGGAGCATCAACAAACACAAGACAAGGCTAGTGGCAAAGGGGTTCTTGCAAACCAAGAGAGTATATTTTGATGAAACTTTTGCTCCTGTTGCTAAGCTAGTTTCCATAAGGTTGATTATTTCTCTTGCAACAACTTTCAATTGGCCTCTATTTCAACTTGATGTGACTAATGCTTTTCTCAATGGATATTTGGAAGAGAAGATTTTCATGAGGCAACTCGAGGGCTTCATCAAAGAAGATCATGAGGAAAAAGTGTGTTTGTTGCTAAGAAGCCTTTATGGGCTTAAGCAAGCACCTAGAGCTTGGTACTCTAGGTTGAATACCTTCTTGAACTCTATTAAGTTTGTTGTAAGTGCTTATGATCCTTCTTTGTACTTAAGATTTAATGATGGTAAAATCATTTTGTATGTTGATGACATCCTTAGTGGAAATGATCTTGATGGTATACAAGAAGTGAAAGTAGCATTGTTTAAGGAGTTTAAGATGGTGGATCTTGGTAATCTTCATTTCATATTAGGAATAGAAGTTTCAAGAGGCAAAGATTTGAGTTTTGTTTGTCAGTCCAAATATGCTTTTTCTATCTTATCTAAGTTTGAAATGAAAGATTGTAAAGGAGTAGATACTCCTATCGAGCAAAATGTGAAAGTCTCTAATGGTGATGATGAAGCATCCTTTGAGGACATCACACTATATAGAAGACTTGTAGGCTCCCTAATCTATATTACTATAACTAGACCTGATCTAAGTTATAGTGTAGGTAAGCTAAGCCAATCTATGCAAAATCCATTGGTTTGTTATTGGAAAAATGCAAAAAGGGTGTTGAGGTACATCTCGGCCACCAAGAACTTTGGCATTTTGTATCATGGATCTAACCTTGCTTTGAGGGCATATTCGGATGCTGATTTTGTAGGTGATAAGGTGGATAGGAGGTCCACAAGTGCTTTTGTTACCTTTCTTTGCAATGACATAGTGTCTTGGCTTTCCAAAGAGCAAGACACAATTTTTTTATCTTCAACCGAGTCGAAATACAAGGCATTAACATCAACAACCAAGGAGGTTTTGTGGTTGAAGAGGCTTTTGGTGGAGTTACAAGTCATGGAGGCCGAGGAGCAACCAATCATACATTGTGACAACCAATCAAGCCAAGCATTAGCAACCACTCTCACATTCCATACAAGGAGCAAGCACATTGCTCACCATTTTCTGAAGGAAAAGGTTCAAGCAAAGGAGATCAAGCTACATCATGTGTCTTCTTCAGATTGCCTTGCTGATCTACTCACTAAAGCCTTGCCAAAGGCTTCATTTATCAAGTTAAGATCAGCCTTAGGTGTTGTAGATAGATGTACTATAGTTGTATCATGTAAAAATTGAGGAGGAGTGTTAGAATTTAGCAATTTTCACATGGTTTTTGATGAATATTAGACATCTATGTGGATCCACACGTGTGAGGACCTGTCCACACGTGTGAAATGACACTTGTAATATTCAGATCCATTTTGATTAGCTTTTTGACTTGATGAAGGTCCATCATCATCACCACCCAAAGTAAGGTCCTTTTCATCAACATCAAGATTAGATCCATCCACACTACCATCAATTATGCTTGAGGATACTTTTGTAATGTTCCCCTCATCAAAAATGACATCTCTACCAACAATGGCATCAATCCATTCCTATTTGGATCAATGCAGGTTGGAAAATTTGAAAGTGGATCCTTCAATCATCTTTTCTAACATCAGTACTGAATTTGTGAACTCCATCCATGCAGTTTTTGAAGTGGATTTCAAAGTCCATATGCGAGGCAAATTTTTCACTATCTCTGAAGACGTATTCTGCACAACTCTGGGATTACCATTGGATGGTAAACTTGTTTCTACAAACAAAGATTCAGTGGATGAAGCCGCCCATTTTCTGAGTAATTGCTTTGTATCCACAAAGGGGTACACCTTTAAATTGTTTTGTAAATACGCGAATCAAGCCATATTTTTGACAGATGTGGATGCAACCATGTCAGTCCAAAATTTTGGTTATATATTGGACGCGTTAGCTGGTAATCCTGTTTGCTTCGGTGTTATCACATACAAGACATTTTTGAGGTGGATCAAACACCAAAAGTTTTCTGGAGTCGGAGCACACGTTTCGTGACTATGCGAACATTTTGGAGTGTTAAACAATCAAGAGAACCCCATGCTGATGGGAAGACTATTGCCTCTAAAACCCATTGACCTTTCTAGCCTTCTGGCTGTTCCAACCACAGCCACTACAACAGTTGTTGCGCCAGTGATGGATGCTATGGATATTGATGTTGGTGCTTCTCAGACTGATGCACCTGATACTACGGCCATGGATACTAATTGAGCTGCTACTACTGATTTATCAAAGCCAGCATCTGCTTCAACATCCCATAAGTAGAAGAGTGCATCAACCTCGAATGACGATGCTACTCAGTCCGACACTTCAGGCAGTGGACGAGCAGCACAATTAGGTGACATTGGGGCAATAGACGACAAAGAGGACAAACCAGCTAACTAGCCCCAGTGGTTCCGCAACATGTCAGAGAAAGCCAAGAATTTAGTGGCTGATATTTATGATTTTGATCGATATAATCAGAAGATGATCCTGGACTTGATACAAGCAGAGAGGAAGTATCAAGACTCTCTCAAAGAGTCCTACGAGAAGATCGACTTGCTCGAATCAGACAACACTCAACTAATCGAACGAAATCATTCTCTCAAAACACAGCTTCAGACTGCAATAAATGAAGCTGATTCTTTGAAGCAGACCAATAAGGCAATTGAGGCCAAGTTTGTAAATTTTCAGACTCAAAATAATTCTTTGAAACAATAGTTGTTGGCTTCAAATCAACACAATGTTGCTCTCCATAAGCATTTGCAGGAGGAGTGAGCCACGCGAATAAAGACAGACACACACATCTTCATAGATATAGAAGGTTGAACAGTTTCTGTTCGTTCTTTCTTCGCCCATCTTCGAACTCTCGGGCTCCTCGACATAGGATGAACTGTTGTTGTTCCCCTGTCTGTTCTACGCTGATTTGTTCCTCAGATTCTGGCAGCAATCCATGGCTGTGTGACCCTTCTTATGGTAATGGATACACTCAATCTTGGAATTGAGCTAGCAGGTATCTACTGTATGCCCATCTCTTCTACATCTCATGCAAGTCTTCTTGTCTGCACCTTGTTGTTTCGACCTCTCTTTAGTCTTCCAGTTTCCCTTGCTTGTTCCCTCTGCTTGCTGATCACGATCCTGCCTCTGATTCGACTCCCTCTTAGGCTTAAATTGTTTCTTGGATTTTTCTTTGTTGTTGTAGAGGGCCTGGTCAAAATCCGTCTTCACTTAGGGATCACAAAATTCAGCACCTTTGCTGGTTTTTTGGAACATGGCTTTCTCTCCAAAATGCAAACCCTACTATTTTTGGGTCTAGATTTAATGTACCCAGTTATTCAAATGAAATTTAGACTAATGAACTTTGAAAAGTTATTCTCTAAGTCTAAAACAAGTTTTGGCCTCACCAAATATGGAAATATTGACAAAATGATCAAACTAGTTGAACCTTTCACACTCCCTCTTCAACTAGTTTTAATGTGTGATTGGATAAGAATCTTCTTGCTTTAGCACCTCCAATTGATGGCTTATTAGGAACGTTTTCTTTTTTCCCGGAGAGTCTGTCACTTTTTTCAATCATGACATTCTCTTTATGTAGTCCTGCATTTGACAGAACTATTTTCAACCTCCTAATTGTTGCTTTAGCCACAGACTCCAATTTATGATTCCATACTAGTAGAATATGCAGGCAAATAAGTTTTTCAATAATATGAACCTCAACATGCAATGTGCATATGTGAATATTTTTTAATGGAATTGGCAGAACACTTTTTATATTTGGATCTTCATCTTCTCACGTTGGGCGAGTGTTTGTTGATCGTCCCAAATTCATATTGTAACAATCATTCATGCAATAAAGAGATGGATGTTTTGATGTTGCCCCATGAGAGACATTATAGATACATTTTAATGTTTTCAAATCCCCTGCAATGTGCCATTGAATTTGAAAACTTCCATGGTTTTCAACTGTATATCACGCAACCTTTGACAATATCCAAGTAATCCGCTATTTCCTTCACATACAAATCTGAGAAGATGAGTTACGGACTTAAAATCTGGACACAAATTAGTAGCTCGATCATTAGGATAAATTGATCCATCCACCCACAAATCTATATTCATATGATTATTCATTCTCAATTCTCTAACTATTGCAGCAACATTCTCTACAACTTTCGAATTTTTCTTAATAATTGGAGTGTATTCCATAGGAAGAGCAACATGCACATGGAACATTGACATTGTTAAAAGCTACAATCCATAAATACTTTAAACTACAGTAAATCAACATGAATAGATCTAGCATACCTTACTTTTGTAATGTTGATGTCACATTGAAAAATCGTCCCACCTCATATTTCACTATAAGCATACAATGATTTCAAAAGTTCTGCTACTCCCGCTTCAGTTTTTGCATGGAGCACACCAAGATTTTCAGTCTTAAAGCTCTAGTCCCGAATTTTGGAACAAGCATGAAGAGAACTTATTACATCTCATGCTTAACTAACTATTGTCTGAAGTTAACCATACCAGTTAAACGTCGGACAAGGCTAAAAACTCATAAAACAGCAACTAGAAGTTACTAGTTTGCATTCTCTCTCTACGTAACCTCTCTTTAAAGTGCAATTTCTTAAAGGGCCCATTTTGAGCTCCATCAGGTCCTGCTGTTGCCGCCTCCACAACAGTAGATTCTGATGATGCTCTTGGTTTAGTCTCAAGTCTTGCGCAAGTGATCCAGTCTATGTTGGAGAAGGAAAAAGAAATGGAGCAGAGAATTTCAGATCTAGGATCCAAAAACAGTTTGATCAGCCAGAAGATTGTCCAACTGGATCGAGAGTTAAAGATTGCCAAGCAGCATGAAGACAAGTCTGAAGTTGAAAAGAAACTGGCCCAACAATAGGCTGATCGTCTGAAAGAATACATCAGCTCCCTGCAAAACGCCCTGACAACCGCACAGGATCAGGTGGATAAGGCCATGCAGGATGCAAAACAACAGGTGCAACTGCTGAAGGGTCAATTGCATATGGCGGAGCAAGATCGCACGTGTCTCCAAGGTGAATTGGATGTAACCACCCTTGAGAATGATGTGTATCTTTAGACACAAATACCAGATCATCCGGTCACACCAACGGAGATCGCGTATTTGTTTAAGAAAGTGGAAACGTACAAAGTGGCCCTTCAGGGATTCCAAGGCCACTTTGACAGATTCAAAGGAGCAGCTTCAACTGAGTTCACAAAGGCTAAAGAAACCATCACCGCCTATGAAAAAGCAGTTGCTCAGGTATTGGAAGTCGGACCACGGATCCCAGTACCGGTCATGCCACAATTCTCCCCTACGCGCCAAGAAGATGTACAAATGGATACAAGGTTAGATTCGGGCATGGACCAGGGGGGAGCTCCAGATATACTAGAACAACCACCAATTTTACCAGTGGGTCCATCCTCATCAAGGACCACACCACTATTTTGAAGACCCATCAGCGTCGAGGACCAGATCCAGAGCTTCTTATTGCAACATCCGCATGAGTCCTATTGTGGGGGTTGGGTTCTGAAGTTTAAGACCTCCGAGATAGAGGTCGGCAAAGAGTTGGACAAAATACCTGCATTGGGAGAGTAGCCAGCATGGAGAATTATCGTTTTTGAGAAAACTTCGGAATCAATCAAGAGTTACGTCGCAAACCCTCGCCAATTGCGGGTAGATCCTTATTATGTGCCAATGCCGCGAAGGAATGAATGGAAAGATTTGGGATTGCTATGGACAAAATCACCATCCATACGTCCAATTGGCCAATCATCCATCAGCCCTACAGCTAGACAATTTTAGTGGATTTCCACCGGGCTTTGCAAGCATATCAGAGACAGTATGTCTATTCTCCAAATCTGACGGTTCGACAATCAGCACTATTTGTGAAAGATCTAACTCTCTTGACATCAGTAACAACTAGATCGGAAGATTGCCTCCCTCCTCTGGCATTCGATCCAAATAAGCCAATGGCCTCAGAGAATATCAAAGATCAGCTGCCGGTTGCTTGTTTATATTTTCATGCAGCAATGATGAGAGGCTCCTGGGAATCACGCTTCACATCATGGACAACCTCCAAGTGGATTGCCGGAGCCCATCATTGTTTTCTGCCCCACAACTTGGATTTCAATACTGCTCACCTCGACTTTATGGAGAAGGTGCAGTACCATTTAATAAAGATTCGACGCGAGGCCAATAAAAGTCCCCAATAACTGCATCTCGCAGGTGTCATGGGACCGCCACCAGTTTTGGTGGTGGATACTGCTGGAGGGTTTGTGAACCCCAAGACAACCCTAACCCTAGTTAATAAGTGAGAGGGATTTGGCACCCTGCGTGTGTAAGTCCAACCCGATGATCGCATAGTTATTTGATTAATTAGAAAGTCAATAAAAGGACTTTAGACCTTTTTGCGGGACTTGTAATGTCGCAGGGCCTAAATGTCAAGTTAGTGAATAAAGTTGGGTTTCCCTCCAAATTGGATGGTCCCCGCTCTTTTTTAAATTTGAATAATTAGAGAGGCAAAAATGGACCAATAGGATTCAGAGGCCAGGGTCTCCCTCTCTATTATAAAAAGGGACCAACTCGAGTTGCTCCTCATGTTCATTTCTTCATTTCAATAAAGCATATTGGTTCTCTTCACAAATGGATTGATGAATGTCTTTGCTCTCTATAACTTTTCCTCCATCTCTCATGCTTCCTTTGGATTTTGCTAATTGTTGAATCTGAATGTTATTGGGATTGTATGTTATTATACTTTTTATGAGAGAGAAAGGGGGAGAGAGAAAGAGTAAGCTATCTTATTGTGGATGTGTAGTGTTAATGGATCATAGGGTTAATGGATGTTAGAGTTAGATGTGAATCCTCCATTTATGTTGAAATCTAAACTATACTATCGCTCTCATGGGAACGAACCTACGCGTGACAACTAATCTCGTCTCTTTGATGCTAGATTGACTAGATCTTGGTTTGAGGTTAGGCAAGGAAAGAAAACCCACTACAATGAACCCAATAGGTTGATCCATATAAATCTCTTCTTCTAGATATCCATTTAAAAACGCATTAGAGACATCTAGTTGAAAAACTTGCCATTTGAAAAAACATGCAATAGAAATTATGATTCTAATTGATACCATCTTTGCAACTAGAGCAAAAGTCTCCTCATTATCAAGTCCATAAACTTGAGCAAAACCCTTTGCACAAAGCCTTGCCTTGTACTTGTTGATTGTGCCATCTTGATTATATTTGACTCGAAAAACCCATTTGCAACAAATGGTGTGCTTGTTGGATGGAAGATCCACAAGCTCCCATGTCTTGTTGGCCATCAAAGCATCATATTCCTCCTTCATGGCTAGAAACATTTCAATTCAAGATATTTGACTATTGCACACTATGTAGATGATACATTAGTTCTTATTAGTAACTCAAGTAGTAGAGGAAATTAAATCAAACCTTCATATAGAGTTTGACATTTTAGTTTTTAAAATCAGTATATTCAGGGTAACAAAGGCATGACATTGTGCTACAATGGTAATATTTTTGAAGCTAGAACAACTTATGGATAGACTTCTCATATTGGAGAAGTGATTAAGATTCTAGGAAGACTACTTTAAACCAATACTCCTATCAGATTCTGGCATAAGTCCCAATTTTGGCCACCAAAGAAGTCATTTGGATTAAATTACTATTGCATAATTTATTTTTATACTAGCTACTACATATTTTATAAAGTTTTTTCTGATAAAATGTAAAACATTTGCAATATTGAATATGTTATTCTTGAGAGTATTCTCCATGTATATGATCCAGCAATATCATTTCTATTTTGAAGAAATAATGTAGCTCTAACAATCTACATTTAACCTACAAAATTGCTCACAAATTATTAGAGTTTGCAGATTTACTCAGAAAATAAAGGTGTCTACAAATTTACTCCTAAAGTTGGACAATTTGTAGAAAAACACTATATTCTGCTACAAGTAATACATCTATACGATATATTGAACATGCATATCTATGCGTTTGTAACTTGATGGAGAGTATAAATTTTGTATATAATGGCATTATTGCATTTAAGTGGTCAACAAAAAAAACGATCATCTCCCTAGTAGACACATGCACACATTATGCTGAGCATTAAAGCAAACCATATACAATAATGTCATCAATCAGACTCAAGTCATTGTTGTTTGAACACCATGGTGTAATTTATTCACATAAATGAGCTATTAAGCTTCAAGCCATGTACAAATGAACTAACAAAATTCCAATTGGTTTTGAATGGGTAAAAAAACCCAATGAATTCAGTTTAGTGACTGTTCAGATCTGCCCATTGTTTCCGGATCCAGATTCCAGATCTCTCTTGCACTCACAAATAATAAACTAACTCTCCCTCTCCCTCTCTCTCTCTCTCTCTCTCTCTCTCTCTCTCTCTCTCTCTCTCTCTCTCTCTTTCTCTCTCTCTCTGCATTTTATCCATATGTTTTGAGACTCCTTTCTCTACCTCTGCTGTGTGTGAAAGTGCATCCAAGAAAATTCAACATGATTTATGATGTAGTGATGCTGCTCACTGTCAAGTCCACTGTCCACTGCTCCAAGGATCCCTCAAGAAAGTCATAGTGTGCTCCATGCAATGAAACTTTCCCATCTCACCGTATCTCTCACCCACGGAAATGTCAGTAGATTTGTCAATGACAGATTCACAGATTCCTGCATTGTACAACCAATTCTTCCTCATCATTTTTGTTTTCATCAATTTTACAACAGACATAATTGTGAACACAGTACTAGGAATCCATGTGGGCTTCAAAGATTTTGATGAGCAGAATTTAGGTTCACCTTTTCACAGTGTGTACACTGTTTTCTAATATCTGCATCAGCTATGGTTGCTAAAGTGCGAGCACGGGCAGGTTCACCGATTCGTATCCAGCTTTCAATGAAGTCACTGGGTACAAATTTGCATAGATGATCTTGCATCAGGGCTGTTAGTTCTTATTTGTACTTCAGGACGAGCTGAAGTAGCTATTCTACAGCTACACCACGCCAAAAAACTTTACTGGCTCACGAGAAATTGTACCTCCAGGGTTTATCAGCTCAGCTACCTACAGCCTGATACACCATGTGGCAACAAAAAATTCCTTTCTAATTCGAAATCTGAATATATCGTGTTTGACTGTGTAATTTTTGCTATTTTCTTCTTTCGTTATATAACTTGTGATCCCGCCTCTCCAGGCAGTACCTTCATTTTGGATCGCTGTCCTGATCGATACTGTTGAAACATGCAGGGTTGCAACTTTTCACAGTAGACGCTGCCACGGAATATATCATATCCTCCACCTCCTTCCACTTTCCTTGAGCTGAGCACCGAACACTGAGCTTTCCAGAATTGCATCCGTTTGCGGACAGGAAAGTCTATTCTGGCTATTCTCCTCACCATACTTTCAAAGATTAGGGAGACTTTTCGCTCATCTGCATTAAATGCGGGAGTCAAGCGTATCGGATTATCAACAGCACAGTCGATCCATATCTAGCAACTGCAGATCACAAATATTATATACTAAACTGCTAATTTGTGAAAGTTCTTAGCATTTTTTTGGCTCTTGCAGCTGCTTCTGAGTGATTGCAGCATCCAATGGCGGCAGCGGACCTGTTTGAGGAATCCCAGCGAAAGATTCTTAAATTATCAAAGTGATAACCGTTTTCTTACACCCCTAACTACTCATGCTTCTAGCTGACTATGTTTCACGCCGTCCATCCATTGCGATTGTTGATTTCTTAGATCGCTCCGCTTCTTGGCTATCTGGACAATTAAGATGCTTATTCTGAGAGTTCTAGTGGCTCTAAGATACTTCCAGCTTTTGAATTATGCGCAGGGAGAAGCCCAGTCTTCGCAGCCTTCTCGCAACAAGGCTTGAGCAACTAGCTGAAGAATTCAGTGAGGTTGAAGTAGCAGAATCATCTGCACAGGAGGGAAGCTTCGAGTTTTCTCCTGTAGAAAGGATTAAACAGGGCTTCTTAAAATTTAAGACAGAAAAATTCTTGTGAGCTTTTAATCACATCATTGCTGCTATACATCGTCTACAGTACGTTTGTTCTTCACACAGGGACGTGCAATCCATCTGTGATATATATAAGGCTTCAACACTTCACAGAATTAATCTTAATGCCTTCGTTCCTTCTCTTCCAATTGCAAATGGAAAACGAATACAATAAGCTTTTATCTTCACGATTTTTACAGGAAGCAGCCCGAACTGTTCAACCAACTGAAGCAAGGCCAGAGCCCGAAGGTAATGTACCCTTGAACCAACGTCGTATTGTCATGTGCACTGGCTTTCCATACAGATTCAGAATATTTGTAGGATGGATAATCTGGGTTGTAGCGGATGATCTGGTTTGTAGCAGATGATAATGTCACAACGAGAAGCATTTGGATTTTGCAGTTGATGGTGTTTGCCTGCTCAGATTCTCGTGTTTGCCCCACTACAATTTTGGGATTTGACCTTAGAGAGGCGTTTGTTGTAAGAAATGTTGCCAACATGATCCCTCCTTGGGATAAGGTACTTTCTCTACAAGCCCCTAATTTCCATAAATACTATTACGCTCAGTTGCACAGAATCTGTCTAGGTAAGCTAAGCAAATAGGTACTCTAAGCAACTAAACCTCTATCGAAAGATTCGCTCATAAGCTCCCTTTCTGTCATGCAGTCAGGCTATCCTGGAAGTAGTGCAGCTCTAGAGTATGGTGTACTGCACCTGAAGGTGAGCGCCTATAGTGACGTCTTAAGAAAAGAAATTCTTTTGCTGTTTAAATGCTTGAGCTGCCCATGATCCGATCCAACAGGCATGCAGTTGTTATTTTTCTTCTTTCACCAAATTTTCATGGTTGATTGTTTTGTGCAGGTGTCAAACATTCTAGTGATGGGGCATAATCGCTGCGGAGGCATCCATGCTCTTATCTCACATGGCGTCAATGGAAAACCCTGGAGGTACAATTTCTCGTGAGCTCCAGTAAAGTTTTTTGGCGTGGTGTAGCTATAGAATAGCTACTTCAGCTCTTCCTGAAGTACAAATAAGAACTAACAGCCCTGATGCAAGATCATCTATGCAAATTTGTACCCAGTGACTTCATTGAAAGCTGGATACGAATCGGTGAACCTGCCCGTGCTCGCACTTTAGCAACCATAGCTGATGCAGATATTGGAAAACAGTGTACACACTGTGAAAAGGTGAAGCTAAATTCTGCTCATCAAAATCTTTGAAGCCCACATGGATTCCTAGTACTGTGTTCACAATTATGTCTGTTGTAAGATTGATGAAGACAAAAATGATGAGGAAGAATTGGTTGTACTATGCAGGAATCTGTGAATCTGTCATTGACAAATCTACTGACATTTCCGTGGGTGAGAGATGCGGTGAGAGACGGGAAAGTTTCATTGCATGGAGCACACTATGACTTTCTTGAGGGATCCTTGGAGCAGTAAACAGTGGACTTGACAGTCTGCAGCATCACTACATCATCAATCATGTTGAATTTTCTTGGATGCACTTTCACACACAGCAGAGGTAGAGAAAGGAGTCTCAAAACATATGGATCAACTGTAGAGAGAGAGAGAGAGAGAGAGTTAGTTTATTATTTGTGAGTGCAAGAGAGATCTGGAATCTGGATCCGGAAACAATGGGCAGATCTGAACAGTCACTAAACTGAATTCATTGGGTTTTTTTACCCATTCAAAACCAATTGGAATTTTTTCAGTTCATTTGTACATGGCTTGAAGCTTAATAGCTCATTCATGTGAATAAATTACACCATGGTGTTCAAACAACAATGACTTGAGTCTAATTGATGACATTATTGTATATGATTTGCTTTAATGCTCAGCATAATGTGTGCATGCGTCTACTAGGGAGATGATTGTTTTTTTTGTTGACCACTTAAATGCAATAATGCCATTATATACAAAATTTATACTCTCCATCAAGTTACAAACGCATAGATATGCATGTTCAATATATCATATAGATGTATTACTTGTAGCAGAATATAGTGTTTTTCTACAAATTGTCCAACTTTAGGAGTAAATTTGTAGACACCTTTATTTTCTGAGTAAATCTGCAAACTCTCATAATTTGTGAGCAAATTTGTAGGTTAAATGTAGATTGTTAGAGCTACAGTATTTCTTCAAAATAGAAATGATATTGCTGGATCATATACATGGACAATACTCTCAAGAATAACATATTCAATATTGCAAATGTTTTACATTTTATTAGAGAAAACTTTATAAAATATGTAGTAGCTAGTATAAAAATAAATTATGCAATAGTAATTTAATCCAAATAACTTCTTTGGTGGCCAAAATTGGGACTTTTGCCAGATTCTGATAGGAGTATTGGTTTAAAGTAGTCTTCCTAGAATCTTAATCACTTCTCCAATATGAGAAGTCTATCCATAAGTTGTTCTAGCTTCAGAAATATTACCATTGTAGCACAATGTCATGCCTTTGTTACCCTTAATATACTGATTTTAAAAACTAAAATGTCAAACTCTATATGAAGGTTTGATTTAATTTCTTGTACTACTTGAGTTACTAATAAGAACTACATAGTGTGCAATAGTCAAATATCTTGAATTGAAATGCTTCATATCAACATTTATGTTTGCAACATTAGTAAAAGATCAAGTTTATCTGAATCAAATAAGAAATGACTCTTTCAAACCAAGCTCAAGGAGTTTGTGGCTACAACTTCAGTCCAAAAACTTTGTGCGGAAGTTTGTAAAATATCAGCATCAACCGGATTGTCTCCATTAGGGTTTTGGCTTTTGTTTCTGTTAGAATAATAAATGTAAATGATGTACCATCCATAGGTTACTATGACCCAAAAGGTCGAGATCTGTGTAACCATGGTCATTCATATTTTAGACCCAAGTTAGTATGAAACTAACTTGTAGGGACTCATGGGTCCACTAGGAGCCTATACATGTGAATTAAGTACCTAACTTGTTATTTGGGGTACTTAATTATTTTATGTAACTTATGGTAGCTAGATAGCCATTAGTCAAGCTATTGGATAGCCAACAGTCATGAAGGTAGATAGCCATCTTGGACTACTTAGATGTAGCCATTCATTTGTATGAGACACACTTTGTTAAGCAATCTACTGTTCATATTGCCTGTCCACAAGTTTCTACAAGAGGGTCATCTAACCATCTCTCTCTTCTCTTTGAGAATACTATTAAGCAATCTACTGTTCATATTGGCTATCCACAAGTTTCTACAAGAGGGTCATCTAACCATCTCTCTCTTCTCTTTGAGAATACTTTGTGTTAATGAATAGTCTTGATTCTGGATTCCTGCATGGTATCAGAGCCATTTTTCAAAATTGATTGCTTGCTGGAGGGCACGCAATAGGCAGCCACATTTCTCCTCTTTTGGTTCATAAAAATCAAAAAAAAAAAAAAATTTGTGGAGAGAGAACTGTTGGGCTCCTTGTTTTTTGTGCAGGAAATTGCAGGGAAAAGCTTGGAACCTCCACTCATTTGGGAGCCAATAGTAGGGCGCCCATGCTCAACTAGTTTTCATGTGATTGAAATCAGATTACATGCTTCAAATTTTAGATTTTCTTCTTGGAGGAGGGCGCCCGTCTACCTTGAAGACAAATGTGTTTTTGACACATTTTTAGTGGCTGAAATTTTTCTCTTTTTGAGCCTGGAAGAAGGTCTTACCATCTGCTCCATTAGCACATTGAGTGCACTCCATTTTACCACAAAAGTTTTGGTTGTGGTTTTGGCTTCATTGGAAGCCTGCATACTAGTTAGTAGCATAATACAGCCACCTATATCTTCTTGTGAATGAGCTATTGCATGTGGTGTATTGTAATCTATAGTGCTCATCAATTCAGCTTTGATCTTGCTGATTAGTTAGTAGATTTTGGCCTGGAATATGTTTTTTCCATCTACTATTAGCTGAATTTTTAGAAATGGCTAAAAAATCTGAATCTATAACGTCTTTGTTCAATGAAGATAGGTTGGATGGAACTAATTTCTCTTTGTGGTGCTACATGATCAAAAGCCTCCTTATTGCTAAAGGTTTGTTTGAAGTTGTAAGTGGTGATGAAGAGAGGCCACCTAGTTTGGCACCTACTACACCGTCAAGAGCTACTTCTTCAACATATGTGGAGGTGTCTTCCGAAGAACAAAAGAAGTGGGATCGACGTGACACACAAGCACATTCGGTCATAGTGCTATCCGTGAAGAGATCAATCCTACCTCACATTCGATCATGCAAAAATTCCAAGAGTGCTTGGGAAGTACTTGCCAGATGTTCCAAGTGAAGAATACGGCGAAAGTGCTTTTTCTACGTAATCAACTCTCAACATTGAAGATGCAAGAGGGTGATACGCTTTCAAATCACTTAATGAAGATCAAGGATCTTCGGGAAGAGCTTCGTAGCATTGACGAAATTGTCGCGAACTCTCAATCTGTTTCAATTACTCTTAATTCACTTCCTCATTCCTATCTTCCATTTGTGTCTACTTTAAGCATATCTCTTAGGGGACAGCAAATCTACTTTGAAGAGCTTGTTGGCTTACTTCTCCAAGAAGAGCAAACAAGGATTAATTTTGGTGAACAAGAAGATCAAGCTTTCTTCACCAAAGGCAAAGGCAAGGGCAAGTGGAAAGTTAAGCCTTCTTCTTCCAAGGATCAAAAATCCAAGGAAGGCCAAGATCAAGGATCCAAAAAGAAGGGTAAGTGCCATTATTGTGAAAAGTCTGGGCACCACATAAAGGAATGTAGGAAGAAGCTTACTAAGGATAAAGAGAAAGGTATTGATACAAATATAGCCATGATTTCATTAGAACATCAAAAGGAGGATGATTCTTTCAATGGTGATTTTGCTTTTGTCAGTAACAATGTTATTTCTAATCCACTTCTCGACTTGCTAGTTTTTCAGTGGAAAACAACACTACTTCAGCTTTGCAGGTTGCTGTTTTTTCTTCCATTGATTGGGTGATTGATAGCGGAGCTACACGCCATATGACTCACCATAGAGACGTCTTCACAAAGCTTATGAAAATCAAAGATGGAAGCAAGGTTCAAGGTGTTGACAGCACCTCCTATCCAATTGAAGGCATTGGATCTATACCACTCATTCTTCCCAATAGAGAAGAAAAGTACATTCGAAATGTACTTTATGTTCCTAAGATTAAGAAAAATCCATTTCGGTCTCTACAATCATGAATCAAGGATTGATTGTAGAATTTAAAGAAGACAAATATCTTATAAAAGACCCAAAGAGATCACTTTTAATTGTTGCTTCGGGAACATTGTGAGGAGGTTTGTTTTTGTTGGATATTTATGAACCTAAAACTTTGACATCCTTTGGTCTTGTTGTTACTAATTCACATGTATTGGAGTTGGCTAAACTATGGCATGCGAGATACGGGCACCTAAATTTAGGAAGTTTGAATATGTTGAAGAAATTCAACATGCTGGAAGGCATTCCAAATATGGAGCATCCCGAAGGACATGTATGCGAAGGATGCATACTTGGTAAGTTTTAGCGGAAGCCTTTTCCTATTGATGGGACTATCAAAGTTGGTGATAAGTTTGCCTTAATTCATAGTGATGTATGTGGTCCAATGAGGACCGAATCCATTTGTAAATGCAAGTACTTCGTTACTTTTATTGCTGATTATTCAAGGTTTACATGGATCTTTCTATGAAGGCAAAATCTGAAGTTTTTCAATGCTTCAAAGATTTTCTAGCTATGATAGAAAATCAATTTGGGCATACTTTGAAGATACTACGTACCGACTGAGGAGAGGAATACATTAAAAGTACGTTCGACACGTTTCTTCAAATCAAAGGCATTCTACATCAAATGACTACACCTTATACACCGCAACAAAATGGTGTTGCCGAGAGAAAAAATTGCACAATCATGGAGATGGCTCGTTGCATGCTTAAGCAAAGGGCGTTCCCCACAAGTTTTGGGCTGAAGCGATTATTACGGCGGCATACATTAGTAATCGGTGTCCGACTAAAGCCTTGAAGATTTTGACTCCTTATGAAGTTTGGTATGGTAAGAAGCCATCGGTTTCTCACTTTCGCACTTTTGGTTGAACGGCTTATGCATTTATTCTCGATAAGCTAAGATCCAAACTAGATGATAAAGGAGTAAAATGCATTTTTATGGGCTATAGTAGTGAAAGTAAAGGCTATAGATTGTTTAATGTGGATACTAACAAAATCATAGTGAGTCGTGATGTTCATTTTGATGAGAAGAACTCCTATGATCTTGCGCCCATTCATGTCATGAAAGGGGACATCCCCCAAGATGACTATGTTGAAGTGTTTCCAGATTTGGTATCACCATCTAATGTTGAAGAGGAGGGACTGCCATCATCCTCTAATGGACAGCCCACTGGTTCTTCAAGCGAACAGCCCATAATTCATCAAGAGGAGCAGACATATGAAGAGGAATGGCTTGTTGAAAACTTTGGACAACATAGTCCAATTTCACAGCACTTTGGACAGCAAAGTGTTGACAATTCAGATCACTTTGGACAGCAAAGCGTTGATCAAAGTAAGGGACTTTGCAGGACAGCAAAGTGAACTGCTTCTATGAAGGGAAGACTCGTGCCTCATCTAAATCAGTAGAATTTGCTGACTTTTCTGATTTTGCTCTTACATCTATGGAGGATAGTGCAATAGAACCTGTTTTTTATGAGCAGGCCAGAGGAGTAAAATGTTGGGAGGACGCGATGAAAGAGGAGTATGACTCACTCATAAAGAACCACACATGGGTTCTTGTTGATCTTCCACATGGAAAGAAAGTAATTGGCCGTAAATGGGTTCATAAGATCAAGTACAAGTCCGATGGTACTGTTGAAAGGTACAAGGCAAGACTTGTTGCCAAAGGTTATGCGCAAAAGGAGGGCATTGATTATGAGGAAACTTTTGCACCTACCACACGAATAACTACCGTAAGGATAGTCACTGCTTTGGTTGCCCATCATGGTTGGCGTATGCACCAACTTGACATAAAGACAGCCTTCCTCAATGGTGATCTTAATGAGGAAGTTTACAGCAACCTGCTAGTTTTTTGGTTGCAGGTCAAGAAGACAAAGTGTGTCTTCTCAAGAAGGCTCTCTATGGACTAAAACAAGCCCCAAGGATGTGGTAACAAAAGATACACACATACTTTTGTGATTGTGGGTTTTCTAACAGCCCTAGTGAATCTACGCTTTATGTCATGCATACATCTGAGTTTATCATCATCATTTTGCTATATGTTGATGATATTATCATTACAGGTAGTAGTGAACAATATATTGCAGCCTTAAAATCTGATCTTGCTTCAGTTTATGATACATCAGATTTAGGCCAATTGCATTTCTACCTTGGTCTTGAGTTTTTGCAAGGAAAGGCTGGTATCTTCATTACCCAACAACGGTATATTAAGCAGATTTTGAAGCGTTTCAAAATGGAAGATTGCAAGCCGGTTGCTACACCAATTGAGACAGGCCTGAAGTTAAGTAATCAAAGTGGTGGTGAACCATTTGATACTACACTATATTGTCAAGCGGTTGGAAGTCTCATTTACTTATGCAACTCAAGACCAAACATATCTTATAGTGTTTCCCTCATGAGTCAATTCATGCATGCTCCATTGACATCACATTGAAAGCATTGAAGAGGATCCTTTGATATCTTCAAGTAAGTAAAACACTTGGTCTGTTTTATCCTTCTAGTGATGATGCATGTTTGGCTGGTTTTTGTGACTCGGATTGGGGTGGAGATCAAGACACTAGACGCTCTACTAGTGGTCATTGCTTTTTCATTGGAAATTTTGCAGTTTCTTGGTTAAGCAAGAAGCAGCCCACCGGTGCTACATCCTCAAGTGAAGCAGGAAAATAGAGCAACGTTTTCAGCCACTACGGAGTGTATATGGCTGAGACAATTACTTGTCAATATGAAGCATGGCCAGCCCTCAGCTACTCTCCTATTTATGGATAGTCAAAGTACTATTGCCATTGCACGAAATCCAGTATTTCATGCAAGAACAAAGCATATCGAGATCCACTATCACTTTGTTCGGGAGAAGCTTCATAATGGCGACACCATGCTTGAATATTGTCCCACGAAGAATAATATTGCAGATGTGTTCACTAAGGCATTGCCTAGAGTTCGATTTAAAGCTCTTTGTGAAGCTTTAAATTTGAAGCAACATGCTGATTTTCTTACCTACTGAATACATGCCATTTTCATTTAAGGAGAGCGTTAGAATAATAAATGTAAATGATGTAGAAGCCATAGGTTACTATGACCCAAAAGGTCGAGATCTGTGTAACCATGGTCATTTATATTTTAGGCCCAAGTTAGTATGAAACTAACTTGTAGGGACTCGTGGGCCCACTAGGGGCCTATACATGTGAATCAAGTACCTAACTTGTTATTTGGGGTACTTAATTATTTTATGTAACTTATGGTAGCTAGATAGCCACTAGTCAAGTTATTGGACAGCCAACAGTCATGAAGGTAGATAGACATCTTGGACTACTTATATGTAGCCATTCATTTGTATGAGACACACTTTTGTTAAGCAATCTACTGTTTATATTGGTTGTCCACAAGTTTCTACAAGAGGGTCATCTAACCATCTCTCTCTTCTCTTTGAGAATACTTTGTGTTAATGAATAGTCTTGATTCTGGATTCCTACAGTTTCGTCAATGCCATTTCTCTATCATTTAATTTTGCATTTTTCCCCTCCATCAATTTGAAATGCCTTGAGGCTTTTTCCTAGTTTCCACGCATTGTGGCTACCTAACTTCCAATTAACTACGCAGGTTACTAGTGAGGTCAAGTCATCGGAGTTGTGCGGGCAGACCAAAAACTCGGTCGAGGTTTTAAAATCTGACTGTTTTCTCTCTCTTATGTGACATTTCTTAGACAACCCTTTTGGGCCTTGGAACTCTTCTAATGCTTTACTCACCTCACTATATCCAACAAATATACCTTTCCTTGAAGATGGATCCTCCTTGGTCCTATCATCAAGAGTTACGTTGACATAGCATGTGCATCCAAATGTTCTAAGAAAGTTTACACTCAGCCTCCTATTGAATAACATCTCAAAAGGTGTCCTTCCATCCAAAATAGCACTCGTCCACCTATTGCACAAGAAATTAGCACACAACAATGCTTGATCCCAAAATGGCTTATCGAGTTTAGCACTTAACCTCATGGCTTTAGCAGTTTCACATAAAGTCTTATTCTTCCTCTCAGCCACTTCATGGTATTGTATACTCACTCTTGATCCCATGCTCATCACAAAAGGCCTTGAACTTGGTAGATATGTACTCTCCACCATTGTCACTCCTTAAGCACTTGATCCTTGTAGAAAATTGGTTCTCCCTTGCATTCTTGAACTTGACAAAAACATCATACATTTCACCTTTGCTCTTTAGTATATACATCCAACAAAATCTACTAAAATCATCAATGAAAGTTACATACATCTTAGCTCCACTATTGCTAACTGTAATGTACAACCTTAAAAGGCTTTTTAGATCTAGATGGAAATCTAGTATAAGGTAGTCTATGTGACTTTGACAATGCACAAGACTCACGAACATGATTAATGCTAGTTAAGGAACTTGCACCTGAGTCAAGAAAAGTGCGAGGAATGCGAAGGTCTTTACAAAACTGATACTAAGTTAAAATAGGCTAAGTGTCGGCTTTTTCGAGACTCGTCATTTTTTCTTCCAATTGCTATGCTAAGTTTTTCCTTGCCTAGAGACCCACTGATTATTTTACCTCTTGCTCAGTAAAAGCAGATTATTAGTCTTTCTGGTGTTAACCAAATGTTAGCTCTCTTGAAACCATGTGTGAAGGTCTGTCTCAGAAGCCTATGATCATCCAGGGTTGTGTGTAGGAATGCTAAGAAGTCTTTAGTAGAGGTTCTAAATGATACCATTGTGGAGTGAGAATGTGGTGAGGATCACCTGTGAGCTGCACTAAATTGTGTTAAGACTATAGAATTGAGCAGAAAGGGTGTGTGTATGTGTTGCATTTGGTAGATAAGACTGTAGATCAGTGTGTGAAAGTCTATGTTACAGGCTATGTAAAAGTGAGAAGCAAGTGAGCATTACCAAAAGCCAGACAAAGGAGCAATACCTATCAACAGATCATCAATGACAATCAATTACCTGTGTCACTACATAGCTGCAGGGATGAAGCAAGCACCCATCAGTTCTAAAGCAAGATAGGCAGTATGCCCTCTCTCCACATTTCATGCAGCTACCACACATGAAAGTGGAAATGACACTCCATACACTCAGTTGTCATGAAGATCCGATTCACAGTAAGCAAAGTGTTTACAAAATGAGCAGTCACCAACACAGTGGGCCTCTGTGGCCAGAAGACCAGAGCCAGCGCACTTTTTGCCTTCACTGAGCTGCAGTTAGGAGCGCGATGCACCCTTGGCTTTGAAATCGTTGATCCGCAGTCAGCAAACTCAAAAATCAGGTCAGAAATGCGTGATGAAGAGGTCGTGCTACTGTGAGCCAGAAGTGCGAGCTGTGGGCACCTACTGTGAGCCAGAAGCAGATCGTAGAAAGAGATACAATCGCGACCAGAATAGTAGGCCGTGAGCCACAGAGCCATCGCGAGTGGAGAGCAGTGAATGAGCGCTCTTCAACTTTCCTAACCAGCTCGCTTCAGTTCCACGAGTGTGCACCTCTCTTCCAAAGACGTGTGGTGAAGAGTAAGAGCAAAGGTTTGTTGGAGAAGTGGCCTCACAAAACCATTTTTCAAACGACGGTTCACTCTTATCATTGGTGACTGAGCCTCCCCTTCCATTGAGCACGATCTGACAACCAGTAGTGAGTTATATTTTCCCATCACCCTGAATGGTCGTATTGCTGCTTCAACTCTTTTTCTCATTAAATAAAAGTTTTGAATGTGTATCTGACTAACACGCATTACGCTTACGAAGTTGAGCCTCAACTAGTATAAATATCTATAATGGTAGCCGAAGTGCTCAACTGAATCTGTAATTTGGTTTTTGCAAGTTTTCAATACTCATACGGAATGTCTGATAGAAAAACTAATGCCATAGGACTTTGGATCATGTAAAACCCCAACCTCTTGGAATATAGAGGGAGGGCTACCGGCACCAAGTGAGGCAGAATATCCTCCCGAGCCTAGAAAATAAAAACATTCTCATGCCAAACCTAGAACACAATTCCCATTGTGCTGTTGGAATACACGGGCATTGCGAGATTCACGGGCCCCTGGAACCCGAGTCCTCTCACTAGCACAAGCATAAGAAGAAGATGATCTAAGAAAAACCTACCAAGCCGTAAAAGTCCGAACTGACGAAATATGCGAAACACTCATTATCAGTTAGTCAACACCCCCTCGACCTAAGGGAATACCCTACTCGAGCTACAAAATTTGACAGTGATATCAATAAAATCATTTCCTAGCATCATACAATATGGATAAATCAAGCAAGGGAAAGAGATATGCCAATTATAGAGAAAGGAGGGGGGGGAGGGTGTGAATTGTGAAATCCATATTATGACATGATACCAAATCACAAATATCACAAGGTTTTGAAATCTATACCGTCAATGTTTAGGCCACCTTCTTGGAGGATCCTTAGCAGATGATACCCTCAAAAATTAGCTACAAGGATGAGTCCCATGCTCCTATAGGCTAAGCCCCAAGACTTGAAGGTTGTTTCACATACCATCAAGACCTGAGAATAGGACTAATTTCCTTAAGATCTCTATGTGGTGACGATACTATATTTGGGATTACTGCTTGAGGGATAGAAAATAGTATTAAGACGGCTTTTTAAAAGGAGTAAATGATACTACCAGATGCAAGCTCGAACAGGGAGCTCACTATAGAACCCAAGAAATAGCTATCATTGGCAGATAGAATAAGAGTCTAAAGTCACCCAGGTTGTGTCACATCTAGAATAGACCAAAATGCAACTTGTCATCGAGAGGACCGGCATTCTAAGAGTCAAGCACAATGATAGATAATTGAGTACACATGAGAGAGAGTGGAATGTTCTAAAAGTTCAAGATCCCTCACCAAAGTCTGCCTATCATTGCCAGCAAGTGGATATAATGTCCAATACGATTCAGTTACGATCTCTCATTGGTCATACCTCTAAGAGCCCGGAAAACTCTCATTGACCTGGGAGTACGGGGTGATCAGTGGGGCCCCCAAGATTGGAATTGGTCAAACCGTGTAAGGACAGTGTGGGTCCTTCCCTCGCTAAGGCATTTTGGCTGGACCAATCCCTAGTCAAAATTTGCCTGAACAACTTTACTTCTCCTAGATCCGATATTTCGAAGTGTCTCAAAATATCTGCCTTCACCTATGCAATCAGGTTATCGCACCTTGACAAAATCAGGGTGTTGTCTACATAGACACTGATAATGATAATCTCCCCATCTATGACTTTCACATAGACATTGTAATCAGCCATTAAAGGCTGGAAGCCTAAGGATCTGAGTGCTTGATCCTTCTTCTTGTACCATTGCCTGGCAGACTCTTTCAGTCCATAGATACTTCAGTGCATTTTGCAAACATAGTCATAAAATGACTTGCAGGTAAAACCTGGTGGCTAGTCCATATAGACCTCTTCTTTCAGATCATCATGCAGAAAGGATGTCCTTTCATCTACAATATGGATTTTTAGATTGTAGGCTGCTACATAAGCAAATAAAACTCGTATAGAGAGCCTTGACTTTTCTTTGTGTCTTATTTTCAACAAATGCCTTGAACTGTTTGAAGAACTTGAATTCTTCAGAAGTGTTCTTCAAAAAATAGGTGACAGTTCTTCAAGAAAAATCATCAATAAAGGTTAGAAGGTAAATGGCTCCCCCTGTGGAAGCAGTCTGCAGAGGACCACAATGTCACCATGTACAAGATCTAGCAAATCTTTATAAAAATGGCCTGAATCATAATTGAATAAGATTCTAGCATGTTTTCTAATAATATAGCTCTCACAGAGAGAGTCGATTTGCTAATAGATGGGAGATCTTGCACTAGATTCAGATTCGACATTTGTTAAATAATTTTGAGATTTAAATGACCTAGTCTGAAATGCCATAGCATATCAATCGACTCAGAAGTTGAAGTGTGAAGAGCTTGACTATTTGTAGAATAAGAATGGCTTAGCTTGTAAAGATAGCCACATCGACTCATACCGAAAGCTAAAGCATTTCTAGATTTGTCAAGAATAGTATGGTCTTCTTATGACCAGAATCAGTGATTCTGCTAATTGAAAGCAAATTTTTAAGCTTGATGCTAATGTTTTTCTTGGAAGTGTGAACATGGTGAAGGAGGAGCTCAATCAAGTGGAGCTTTGGTATAAGAGGTTGGGCTACCCCAACTTCAAATCTATGGAGATGCTATGCACCAAGGATCTTGCTCTCGGCCTCTCAAAGACACTCTCAAAGTGTGAAAAAAGTTGTGAAGCTTGTAGCCTCTCAAAGGCACACAAGCTACCTTTTGATATCTCTTCCACTAGATCTACAAAAGCATTAGATCTTATTCATAGTGATGTGCACTCTTTCTCTCAAGAATCTAATGGAGGTGCATCTATGTATGTATCTTTTATTGATGATTACTCTAGATACACTTGGATTGAACTTTTGGATTCCAAAAGTAAAGTGTTTGAAGCTTTTGTTAAGTTCAAAACTCTAGCTGAAAATCAACTTGATGCTAGAATTAAAGTATTAAGGAGTGATAATGGTGGAGAGTATATCTCCACGAAGATGATAGAGTTCCGTAAATCCAATGGCATTAAGAGATAACTTACATGTACTTATAGTCCTCAACAAAATGGTATAGCTGAGAGGACGAATAGAACACTATGTGAGTGTGCTAAGGCTTTAAGGATAGATGCATCTCTACCTAAGTCCTTTTGGGGAGAGGCTATTATTTGTGCAACTTATTTGTGTAATAGATTGCCATGTAAGCCCATTGGAGGCATAACATCTTATGAGGCTCTATTTTGTAAGAAGCCAAATCTTAAAGATCTAAGAATTTTTGGATCAACTTGCTATGTTTTTCAAGCATTAGATACAAGAAAAAAGGATGATCCTACTTCTATTAAAAGGATCTTTGTTGGTAATGCAGAAAATAGCAAGGGATATAGAGTCTATAATCCAATCACTAAGAAGATTTTAGTGAGTAGAGATGTTACTTTTGATGAAGGTAACTACTACAAGTTGAATGAGAAAGCTTCTAATCCATCTTATGTCAAGGATCTTGTAAGGTTTCAGGAGGAGCCTACATGTGATCAAGATCTTGAAGATCCATCTCAAGATCCGAGGACTCCAAGGAGATCTACAAGAAGGAAGGCCAAGCCCTCAAGGCTCACCTATGTTGACAATGGTGAACAAAGGAAAGATCTACATTCACTTACCTCTTACACTTTTCTAACTTCTATGTTTGATGAGCCAAGTTGCTTTGAAGAAGCTATGGAGTCACAAGAATGGAGGGATGCCATGCAAAAAGAGTATGATGCTCTTATGGAGAATCATACATGGAAGATTGTGGATCGTCCTCAAGGAAGAAAGCCACTTGAGTGAAAATGGATCTATAGATTGAAGTACAATCAAGATGGGAGCATCAACAAACACAAGGCAAGGCTAGTAGCAAAGGGGTTCTTGCAAACCAAGGGAGTAGATTTTGATGAAACTTTTGCTCCTGTTGCTAAGCTAGTTTCCATAAGGTTGATTATTTCTCTTGCAACAACTTTCAATTGGCCTCTATTTCAACTTGATGTGACTAATGCTTTTCTCAATGGATATTTGGAAGAGGAGATTTTCATGTTGTGGTTGAAGAGGCTTTTGATGGAGTTACAAGTCATGGAGGCCGAGGAGCAACCAATCATATATTGTGACAACCAATCAAGCCAAGCATTAGCAACCAATCCCACATTCCATACAAGGAGCAAGCACATTGCTCACCATTTTGTGAGGGAAAAGGTTCAAGCAAAGGAGATCAAGCTACATCATGTGTCTTCTTCAGATTGCCTTGCTGATCTACTCACTAAAGCCTTGCCAAAGGCTTCATTTATCAAGTTAAGATCAGCCTTAGGTGTTGTAGATAGATGTACTATAGTTGTATCATGTAAAAATTGAGGAGTGTTAGAATTTAGCAATTTTCACATGGTTTTTGATGAATATTAGACATCTATGTGGATCCACACAAGTGAGGACCTGTCCACACGTGTGAAATGACACTTGTAATATTCAGATCCATTTTGATTAGCTTTCATTTGAGGCTAATATGACATCTCCTAAATTATAGGAGTTAGGTCCTAGATTGTAGGAATCTAGAAGGTCAACACAAACCACCAACGGATGATGTGGCAAACTTGATAGATCTTATCCAAAGTGGATATGGATAAATACAATGAGCTTTCCCACACGTGCTGGATGCAGCTTAGAGAGAGATTATGGTGATTTTGTACTTGATCCATGATGGATCCATTTTTGAGCTAATGATGAGAAATCTTGGTTTGTGGAGCTATCATTGTGTTTTGACTGTCTTAAGCACTTTCTTTGTGAATGAATGCTTTGTAAATGATAAGTAAACTATTTCTCTATTATTTGGCCGTACAGTAACTGTACTTCACACGTGTGAATCCATGGATCATCTTTTTTTATTGTTCTTGCTTGGAATCACAAAGATTGTCAAGTAGAAGCTAGATTTGGAAGCTAGTCTTGATATAGATCAAGATCCCAAGCTACCAATCACTCTTTGTGATCATTTGTAGATCAATTTCAGTCCTTAAACTCTGAAATTTGACAATATGATTAGTGGCTCCACTATCCATGAACCACTCGAAACTTGGTTTTTTAGAAACCATAAAAGCATAATCTATATCAATAAGATTTGCTTCCTCCTCCACTTGTGGCTCCATAGATGCTAAGGTGGCCATATTAGGTTCTTCATGATCTTCAATAGATGCCTCATGCTTTGCTTTCTCTATTCTTTTCCTACAATATTTGATGGTATGTCCCTCTTTGTGACAATAGAAACATATCATCTTCCTTTTGAACTTTGAAAAGTTATCTTCATCTCCTTTAGAGGATGTAGAAGAAGAAATACCTTTTCACGTTCCCTTTGAGAACTCTCTACTAATAGGAAAGCAAGACTTTATGGTGTTCTTTACATTCCTTCACTTTCAAAGAATTTGCTAACTGTTGGTCAAATGATAGAAAAATGATACATGGTAAAGTTTGGTGGTGATGCTTCTTTCATTACAAAGGAAGAAATCTTGGTTGCTAGGGGCAATAGATATTAGAGAAACTTAGAGCCCAATGAGGGCCTTTGATAAAGATGCTTTTTATTTTTTTTCTTATTTTCATTGCCATGTGGACCAATTGAAACCTTAGCTTCGGGGTTCTACGTAACGTAGAATTTTCCAAATATAAATAAAATAAAAACTTTTTATATATACTGTTGTTTCGTCAGGCAGCATGTGGAAATGCTATTGGTTGATGAGGCCTGCCCTTCCATCTCATCACAGCCCGAAGAGATCCAAAAATATTGAAAAATGAATATGACAAATGGTTGAGATGAGAAAATCGATGTACCATTAATGTATATGCATTGTCAAACCATGGTTAACAGGGATAACCAGAGTTAATTTGTGGCGCCAAATAGATCAGTGTTTCAAATTTTTGCCAACACTTTTTCTCAGATTCATGGCTTTTTGTCTACGCAAATTTTAAGATTCATAGTTCATTGTTTCAGATTTTTGCATGCAAATTACGAATGATGCCATCAAGGAAGCCGTGCTCCTCAATCGACTTTGTGCTTCTATTCAACGAGACAGATGATAATGGATTATGGGTGCCAAGAAAATATTCAAAAAACTCTTGGGTTTTGATGCATCTATCATCAAGAAGAGCATTTCAAAAAAGGAAAAGGTCAAAACTATCATTTCGATCTTATTGGAAGGCCAAAATTTTGGATTTCAAAACATCATCAAGAGAAAAATCCAATTCTAAAATTCTAGTCCAACATGTATATATGCATTCAGATATAAATGTGCAAGGATTCAACCGTCAGGATCACAAAAAAAACAACTGTGAGTATTGATATTTTTGATACTTTGATTTTTGTCATTCATAAATATCTAATAGTAAACTTGCCAATCTGATCATTTTTCTCTTGCAGATTTATATCCATCCAGCATAAATGAATGGGATCCCAGTGGATCTTTAGCAGGTGTCTTAGATGTTATTCACACTGATATTGGACAGCTGCAATATCGAGGTAGAATTGCAGAAGATCTAGTTGATGGTGGAATTTTTATTTTATGAATCAGTGTACATTCCTGATACAAAAGAAAATTTTGGACAAATAGTACCAATTCCACTACCTAGCTTTGAAAGTGATGAATGGATTGCACCAGATGCTACAGTTTCAGAATCATTTCGTTGCAAGATATATAATGATGTAAAAAATTCATTAAAAATGAGCACGAGATCAAAATCAGTCAGATTGAGTTGGTTTATTTCCTTGAATATATTTGTGAATTTCTTTTCAAGTGTCAATGTACACAAAACCCCAACGATGTTTGTATGCAAAAATTTATCAGATAGTTTATTATCTGAACTTATGGATGAAGGCTGGGACAAAAGATCAAATGTTGAGCTTATGCTTCCATTATCAAAGATGGAAAAAAAAATAAAGGTAAATGGGTGCCACTCGATCAAGACTTGGAAGCCAATGGACATTCAAAACGAAAAAATATTGAAATTATATACAATGATGTCGTTTTGACATGTGTTGAGGTGGAAGAAGATTGGAGTCTAAACTACATCCGGCTGGAACTATTACTCCTACAAGATGATGTACTTTTAGACTTCAGATTCATTTTCAATGGTAAACTCGTAAGTAACTGTAAACACTTGATCTTTTATGAATAGTTTCAATCAAAACTTTCTAATACAAACTCTGTAATAATTCTAACTAACTTTGTATTAGTTTTATGCAGGTACGTAAAAGACATGAGCTCGAGATCAAATGCAGAGATATTGGCGAAGCAATCCAACTTATGGAAGAACATTGAAATTCACTATTATCAAATACATGTCAATGTCTTTTATCATTATAGAAAAATTGCATTCCATTATTAGACTATGGACACAAGCTGATTGTAAGAATCTATTGTGATATCAATAAAAAAAACCCATAAACGAGTTGTTTACAAGTAAAATGATTGTATCTTTTTTTTTTATGTCTCTCTATTTACAAATAGATCTCTATTCAATCAATTTTTCTATATTTTCTATATCAGTATTAGGAACTGATAAAGCAACAGCTCCTTCTATAATCTTGCTCTCCTTTGTTTCGGGAAGGGCCTCAATGCCTTTTAAGGCAAGAGGAATATTTGCTACAAAATTGCCTTCCTCTGTATTAGGAAGGACTTTTATTCCTTTTTTATCATATAAATTTATAAGATCTGCAACCTGAACAACCTGAAAGGCTGTTAAGACAGGAGCAGCTTCCTTTTGAGGGCCCTCGATTGCAGGTGCAATGCTTACACCGTACTGGGCAAAGGTTCTGATCAACTCTTGCCGAAATCTATATACATCATCAGGAGTATACAGCTCGAGTGAACTGTCATCACAAAACACGAGAATCAGCAAATCACAAACAATGATAGTAATAAAATATGAATCAGAATGAAATGAACTACAAAATGAATAGAATATTATATTTTCAATATCTACATCCATTTGTAAATTATACCATTCAAAAAATAGCTTCGTATTGTACAAGATGAACCATGCACAACTAAAAGTGTCATCTGTACACACTGCATATATAGAACAAAAATTAGTAATATTATGATAGAAATTTAATTTATGCTATGACGATATATTTGAATTAAAAAAGGAATACATGGGTCCTCCAGCATCTGACTCAGAGCTCCGGAAGTCACGGGGTCTCTTGGCCGGGATATGTCTAGGAGGAAGGGAAGCAGCTGGCCTTCGAGATTCAGCCTTCTTGGGGACAGCAGGCTTTCTCTTCCTCCTAGAGGTAGTAGGCACGTTGGTTCTATCCAGAGGCAGGTCTCTGGAGGTGCTGGCATTATCAACATGCAAAACAGAATATCTGTCCCGAAGCTTTTGAGAATGATGAAATCCTTTGGCATGATGGTGACACGCTTACCATGCACTGCCAAAAGACAAGTATCCTCAAAAAACTGGAACAGAAAATCTTCTGCAGCACCCTACAAGGCCTACATGGCTGTCACGGCAAAACGAACATCCAGCCCAAGTGACAGAGTGACATTCCGTACAGATCGGCCGAAAGGAGCTCTAGGGATCAACAATTCAGTTGATCTCTGGAGTTTTCTGATTTCCCTTAGCCAGACTTGCTTCCTACCACGCTTACGGCCAGTACCAGGGGGAACATGGAAATGGGATGGCTGTACAGTGGTGATGGCAGGGGCGGTGGATTTGGTCCTGGCCATCATTCTCGGAAGAAAAAAAATTAACAAAAATAAATTTGAACAAAACAAAAGTGGATCAAAACAAAAAACTTTGCAATGAAAGGGCGCTTGAGATCGATACCAGCACTGAATATCGGTTTTGAACACAAGATCTACAGAGATTATTTGCAGAAAAGAGATGCGTGCTTGAAAGCGATATTGCACAGCAGGCAGTATCGGACTCGAGTGCATTGTGAGGGGGCGGAAGTTTGAAAGATGAAAGAGCGTGCTTGAGAGCGATATCGGGAGCTAAAAGCGAAAATTTTGTGAAAAAAATGAAAATTCTGAGGACTTATATACACGAAATTTTTGCACGTGTGAAAACACGACCAAGACACATGTCGTCAGATGATTAGACCACGTGGAATGTCCGTACTGACAATGATGAGCCAATTATGAGGCCACGTGGGCTGAGACAAGTGTGCGAATCCCTAATCGACGCATGTCATTCTCGCACATGACAGATATCAGATCAATCATACTAGGTACGGCGCATTTAATTTGGCTATCACAAGTCGACACGTGTTCCTTCGCCAGTTCTCCACACGTGCAAAAAAAATTTTATAAATATGTGTTTTTGGGCTCGTATTTTCACGCAAATTCACGATTGCTGTGTCGAATATTGATTTCAAGCGCACCACTTGCTCTCATTACATCTCGTTGGCTATTATGCGCCTGGATAACATACTGCATCGTCCGGTATCGCATTCGAGCGCGTCTCGCAACCCTTTTCTTTTCTGCTTGTTGTCCTTGCGCTCGGATCCGATACTCCAACTTCAAATATCTCTCTCGAGCGCACGTTGATTTGACATGCTTGTCGGACCTGGGGTTTGCGCTTGAGAGCGATATTTGGAACTTTAGTTTTGTTATTTTTGACTAAAATGTCTAATTTCGAATCTAGTTTGCTTTCTTTTTTTAATGAATTTTCGCAATGCACGTGTGAAAAGATGGCCGAGCCACGTGTCGTCAGATGACTAGACCACGTGAAAATTCCGTACTGATACTGATGACCCAATTAGGGGGACATGTGGGCTGAGACACGTGCGCGAATCCCTTATCGATGCATGTCATTCTCGCACGTGACAGATGTCAAATCAATCATTCAAGGTACGGCGCATTTATTTTGGCCAATCACATGTCGACACATGTTCCTTTGCCACTCCTTCACATGTCCGAAAATTTTTATATAAATAGGTCTTTTTCGGCTCGAATTTTCACGCAAATTTACGATTGCTTTGCCGAATATCGATTTCAAGCACACCACTTGCTCTCATTATGTCTCGTTGACTATTATGCGCCTGGATCCGATACTGCATCCTCCGGTATCGCATTCAAGCGCATTTAGTATCCCTTTTCTTTCCTGCTCATTGTTCTTGCGCTCGGATCCGATACTCCAGCTTCCAATATCTCTCTCGAGCGCACGTTGCCTTTACGTGCTTGTCTGACCTAGGGTTTGTGCCTGAGAGTGATATTTGAAACTTCAATTCTATTTATTTTGTTTAAAATGTCTAATTTTGAATCCAATTTATTTTTTTTTAGTGAATTGGTATTACTGATAGGTTGGACTATTTCAAATCCCTTTTTTCTCCTTTTCTTTTTATTCTACATTCTATAATTGAGGGCCCTGGTGTGGAGGCATTTTCTGAGATATATCTCAGCTTTAAGTCCCTGCTCAGGACTCCGTTATTCAGGTCTTAGAATAAAGACATAATTCATTATCAGAACCTGGTGGCACTCGACAAGCATATCTAGCTAAGCTTGACATAATGTTTACCAAGTTACATAATGATTTCAAGTCTGTAGGTGAGTGCCCAATTCATAATAAAAAATGTAGATTTGTTGATTTTCAGTTTGTTTTTTCCCTTTTTCCCATTGTTAAATATTTTTGACGATTCGAAGGCTGTGCTCTCCACTTCTGAAGTAGCTTCTTCTAGTGGTACAAAGTCTGAAAAGTCAAAGATTGTAGATATAGATATCTTTTTTATTGACACGAGTGTTCATTTAGATGATTGTTCTGATTTTGATCCTGCTCGAAATAGGGCTACTTTTATAGGCCCTAGAACACCCACTACCCTTTCTCTTTCTGATGAATCTTTGATCACTTTGCCTACTTATATTATAGATAATAATTCTTTTCTAACAATATCGGATATATCGAATCTTTTTGACTTCATTGAAGCTGAGACTCTTTGCATTTTGAGCAAAGAGCTTGATGAATTTTCGGATATAATTGATTTTGATGCTGATGATCTTCTCCCTGGTGTTGACGATGTACACAATGATAAGTTTTATTCAAGAAAAGATTGCTTGAAAATGGTTGTGGAGGAAATGTGCAACAAAGAAGATGATCTACCTTCTGAGGAGGAGTTTCTTAGAATCCAAAGTCAACTTGGTTTTCCACAGCCAACTGCCTATTCACCAACAATATTGACATCGAAAGGTGGACATAATATTGATGGAGAGACAGTAATCAGAAAAGACAAAGCCGAATGCATAAGTTTTTGTCTATCAAGTACTAGTAGATTTGTTATGTCAGATTATATATTGGAGCTTACTTTTTTTTTTATCATTTCAGGAAACAATTTTCCTTGATGATTTCGCAATTCGTCGAGGAGGGCAGAGATCTTCTGCGGTAAAATTTTCAAGAGATCATGCACTCGGGCACTATCTAAAGTCATTCAAGAATAATGAGATAAGTGTTGCCCATTCAAAGTTTCATCAATATGGTGAAACTATGATTATGGCAATCAAGGCACTGTCTCATTTTCTTGGAGGACATAATTTTAATAAGGTGCATAAAATAATTTTTGTAAAGAAAACTATTGCGGTTAAAATTTTAGGATATGGACCAGTGAATTTCATGCTCAGATGATCTCATTTTGCAGTGTATGCTGCTTACGTTGATCTGAGTAAGCATGAAAACTATGAGCTATTGTATCCATACGAAAGAAGAAGATTGTTGCATGATTCTAAGTTGCAACTTTCATCGGAAAAAATATCGGAAGTATTTTAGATATTGCCGAATTGTACTTTGTGAATATTTTTATTTAATATACAAAATTTTACTGTGTGTCTATAGCCTACTGGCTTGTATAAATTTGCATGCTTTTTGAAATTTTTTATAATTCATCGATTTTGTATTATGACGAATTTGGATTCTTCTGTAAAACCATTGGAAAAGCTGCAGTATATAGCTGTTTTTTGTTCTAGTCTCGCCATGTTGTGTAATTTTATAAAATGACGCTCTTGCTTGCCAATGAGATTTTTCCATTCTTTGCGATGACCATATGCTAAGACTTCCACTATTTCTTGCAAAGAATGTCGAATGATGTTGTAATATGTGTTGCATGTCATAAAAACATAATCTAAATCAGTACCAAAAGTAACTAATTTAATTGCACATATTTGTCTATCGTAGTGTAAAATCAAAATCTTACCATATAATGTGTTATATGATCAACACCCCATGCACTCTGAACTGCATCCACAAATTCATTGGTTGTTTTCTATATCATTTGAACATCAGTATTTGAAAATTTATCTTTTCTCAAGTACCATGTTGTCTAACTTTTTTCCAAACTTCTACTTTGTGAATACGAGTAGAACCTTCTTCTTCGAAATCTTGAGTTGCTAATGTATTGAACCTTAGATTGTTTGCTAGAATAATTTGATAAAAATCTTCGAGCTTTAGATCCTCCAATGCTCGGCTTGCATGGAATATTTCCTGTTTTACCTGATAACTTGTCATCTTTTTTAATTTTAATGTGGCCTTTATGTAAGCCTGCTTTGGACAACACATCCTCTAATCTGGAAATAGCTTCCTTTGCAGAGGCCTCTTGCTCGGAATTCCATGCAAACAAGATGTGAAGATATATTATTTTTTCTATAATACGCACCTCCACATGCAATGTACAGATATGAACATTTCGTAGAGGAATTGGTAGTACAGGTTTCCAATTAGGATCTTCTCGATCTCTTGATATTCATGTACTCCTTGTCATGTCTTTTGTTGTTTTCATGCAGTGCAAACAAGGGTGTTTAGAGTTAGCGCCATGAGATACATTGAACATAGATTAATATCTTCATATCTCCTGCTAAATGCCATTCAATGTTGAAAGTGCCAATTCCAAGAATATTGAGTGGAACTCTCTTCATGTGATTTTTTATGGTGGCAGAATGTGATGTTCTAGTAAATATCCATAAGAGAATGTTATGGTCTTCTTTCAGCACCTATAAGAGAATACAAAAACGTAATTAGCCTCATAATATTAACACAGAGAAGATTTTAGATATGAAATCCATATTCAAATGATTATCCCTATTTATTATGCAAAGGAACTGCTATACCTGAAATGCTGCCAACCACCAAATATCATTTTCTAATTGAACACTGAAATTGAGGCCTTCTGAGTCTTTCAGTGAATTTGAAAGTGCTCCATTCATGATTGTGAGACTGACTCTTTCCATTTTTTGTCCTTTTATAATTTCAGACTCATCTAACTTGAGAACAACTATCAACTTGTTATTGACATTCTCATTTGTAATACCGTAAAAATTTATGATGAATGTTAATAACTGATTAATGTCAAAAAAATAAATTGTTGGAATTGTTATATGCTAGAATTTCTCCTTTCAAGCAATACACTTCATTGATATGAGATGGATTACCAACTATTGTCTGCATACCATGGTTTAACATGTCTCTTTTTTTTTTTAAGATAAAATGGTCATGGGATTGGAAACTTTTTAATATTTACCTATGCAAATGCCTCCTTTATCATCTTAAACATTGTTGCATATGCTTCCCTACTGATGCTAGAAAAGTCACATGCACCCTGAAGCAATATAGTGTCTAATATTTTTCCAACTTCATCCATAATGCTATCAGTAACTTAAGCCTTGATCTTTTTCATTTTGTTATTATTTAACATTGATTTCATAGATTTAGAAGTCAAGATAGAGCCTAGTAAGTTTCCAATTGAAATCTCATCAGCCAAATGGTCTTCAACAACCAATGTTGATCTGCATTGCAAACATAATGTTCATGAAAATGTCAGTAGAAATTAGGACACTCATAGTATTCACAGTAGTATATAATAAGCAAATCAACAGAAAGTTGAAATGAATAAATAACAAAATTAGTGATTTTAAATAAATCAAAAAGTTCAAGCAATTTTCAGTACCAAATAAGCTATAACTTACTTGAATGCACGGATTCGTCGTTTTCTATGACCTCCTCTAGATGATAGATCACATATATCCTTGTTTACCAGTCTTTTCCTCTTGTTGCTTCGGACCTTTCTGTTGAGCACATCCATATTTTTAACAAGAGACAAATATGAGATACGCATGGATTGAAATGCAATTTTTATCTCATCATTACTAGTTGTATAATGATGCAAAAAAGATTTCAACCTTTGGATCTCCTCCTTGATCTGAGCATCTCATTTTCATCCAAACAAGTTTTCATCTTTGTAGATTTTTCTTCGCACTCATTTGATATTTTCCTTGATTCCTCTTCCAAATAATGTATTCTTTGCATTGAATGTGCATTCCCATAGAGCATCAAATTCTCACAGTAACCCAAAAGGCCATTTTTACCATGACACATATAGATTATTAACTGACTCACCGAATGAAAATCTGGATGCTGCAATGAACATGGATCAATAGGATACAATGTTCCTGATGACCATAAATCTACATGTTTAGCTTTTCCTCCCTGTATCGGACCATATTAGAAGTTGACAATTTGGGTTGCTTTGAATTTCTCGTCCTGAGCGGAGCATATTCCGGTGACAGATCCACATGAAGATGATAAAGCTTTGTCATCAGTACAGTAGTATAGTAACAAACAACACAATGACAATAACAAAGTTGGAGATGGTGCTAACGACTCTACTGGAGATAGAGATGGCGTACATTTTTTTCAGAATATTTCAGCATTTTGAAAAATTATATTTTAACTATAGTTAAACACCAGTGAAGTTTGATGTGACTAAACTAAGGTGCATTCATTTACATGGAAAGTAGTGCGGGCAGATGCGTAAAGAAGTTAGAAAATGATATTATGATTACTTTATAGTTATTTTTCTCTCTCCTACATGGCATTTCTTATAGGGCCCTCTTTGGGCCCATATTTTCTCTAATGCAAGGTAGACTTTTCAAGATTGATACTTTTGTTATGGCTAACAAAAAGGATGGAATGGAAAAGGAGATTGGTCTCAACTTTCCAAAGTTCTCTTTTAGCATCAATAAGATTGGTGGATCTGATGCAAAGTCTAAAAAGCTTCCTTATGCTAGATCTAGGTCAAGATCTAATATGCTTCTTGGAGATGTTCATCTTTGTGCTCACTTGGCTAGTCTTGAGGATAACGATGGTGTTTCAATGGTTCTTCATGGCAAGTGCAAGCTTGCAAAAGGTAAGGAAAGAGCTAACTTCATCAATGGAGGTGAAGGTGCTTCCTTGGAAAAGGTTGTTGTTAATGATTTCTTTGATCATATGGAAAAAGATGTTGCTAGGTGCATTCATGAAGGAGATGGTTCTTCTACATTCTTTTGTGATGAGTCCAAGAAAGCCATTTTTGCAACAAGTGGTGACACATGTCTTCATAAATAGAGTAGATCAAATGTTCCTATCAACAGACTTGGTGAGGGAGATAGTCACAAGTCAAGCAGAAGAGAAGTATGTGAAGAGTTCAAAGTAGGATGTACTTTGAATGACGTCATTGTGAATGATAGTGAGGCAGAATCATTATCATATGAGTCATTACCTAAAACATTGAGTAGAAGTTCTTGTTTGAATAAAGAGAGTACTTCAATCATCCTTATGTTGAAGGTACTAATCATTTTTTTCATGGCTTCTAATGTTTTTGAGGATTCTACTTCTTATGATGTAATCATTAAGAGGGAGCCCTATGAAGGAAAGAGCAATGGAAGATTGGTTCTTGGGAAGATCCAAGGCATGGATCTCACATCTCTTCATCAACTCAAAGGATTCTATGATTATGAATTGATCAATCATGATCGAGATGGCAAAAGGTTGGTTAAAGGAGGCTACATGGAGCAAATTGAGAGGCAATTTCTTCAAGGCATGGGAGATCTCATTGGTGAGCTTATTGAGGTTCTTTATGGACTCAAGAGGGATGGATTTATTAGGTTTGGTACTCATCTTCACCTACTCTACTTCATGTTGGATGGAAAGTTTGGAATCTATCTTTCGATTTATGATGGTGGCATTGGTGGCATTGTTTTGACTAACCTTTGTGGAAGTTTGAGATCAAGCATTGATGATATATTGTTGGATCCAAAACATATGTTTGAGAGGGAGTATTTCCAAAGGATTAGGTCAAAAGATATTCATATCTTTGATATCTTTGATGTTCAAGAGAAAGCTAAGCAAGTGGAAGAGACACACTTTGCTTTACTCACATGTTTTGGAAAATCTTTTTGTGTACATGATGCTATGCAAGTGGATATTGGTTCTCATGGTTTTCATGTTGGAAAAGCAAGTAATGGATCTGAAAAACAAAGTTTGTTGAATGACTTTGATGGTCAAGAGGAAGATCAAGAGGTTGGTCTCAAAGGGCTTCAACAATACAAAAGGAAGCACAACAACAAAATGCACGATTTCCTGTGAAAAGTATAGTACTAAGGACCATAAATGGATCTTTGAATGATCCACAAGGTGATAAATTTTACAGTTTTTAGGACAATAATGATTGTACTTTACAATCATAGAGAGTTATTGGTTGCTTAATCAATGAATCTATCAAGTTCTACACATTAGATCTTGATCTAGATTCACTACACTTGGATTTAAGCAAGAGCAATGGATCAACACATCATTTTTTAGTGAGAGCGGCTTCACACGTGTGGAGTACTGTCCACTGTACGGACTGCACCTGAAACAACAAGTACAATGATACTAGATAGCAATCATGCATAAAAATCACAAGACAAATGACTAGAAATCTCACAAAAGTGTAGAGTGCAAAAGTCTCATCAATTTTCTTAGCAAAATGATGATCCTTTTATGGATCAAGTACATCCATGAGTCTGGTACAGTCCAGCAGGCCTTCACACGTGTGAAGAGTGCCACATCACTCATATCTATCCATTTGATCCATCCTTGATCCTTATCCAATAGTTGACCTTCTAGAATATGACTAAAATCCAAAAAGCTAGTCTCCTAGAATATAGGAATATTCCCTACAAAATAGGATCTAAGGAAAATGGTCAACTCTTATCTTCTAGTACTCTATACACACATGTGAACATCCACTTGCCATGTGGGAGCATTTACTCATGCACATGCAAGGAAAAGCTAATTTGTAGGTGACTAGTCAACTTGACTAAAAACTAGTCATTTCATGTTCACACTAACTAGAATGATACAAAATCAATTTGGATATATACAAACATGAAAAGTACATCCTTTCACACATGGGAACATGCTCCACACGTGTGAAATCATATCATCAACATATTCTAATGTTTGATCAATATTTACATGAACCAATGTCAAGTGAGAAGTGACAATTTTCAACACTCCTCCTCACTTCTAACTTGGCAAATCTAGTGTACATCTATCTACAATTCCAAGAGCATATCTTAACTTAAAAAATGGATCTTTGGACAATGGTTTGGTTAAGATATCAGCTATGCATTCGGATGATGGTACATGATGTAGTTGCACTTCCTTGGATTGTACCTTCTCCCTCACAAAGTGGTGAGCTATCTCAATATGCTTTGTTCTAGCATGGAAGATAGGATTTGAAGCAATTTGTTGAGAAGCTTGATTGTCACAAAATATGTAAGGGATCTCCTCGGCCTCTAGCACATGTAGTTCCATCAAGAGTCTTCTTAGCCATAAGAGCTCTTTGGTTGTTGAAGTCAATGCCTTGTACTCGGCTTCACAAGAAGATAGTGAGATTGTATCTTGCTTTTTGGAAAGCCAAGATATCACTCCTCCACAAAGAAATGTTGCAAATGCACTAATGGACTTCCTATCCATCTTGTCACCTGCAAAATCTGAATCCGAGTAGGCTCTCAAGTGCAAGTTAGATCCTTCATAAAGTATACCAAAAAATCTAGTACTAGAAACATATCTAAGTACTCTCTTGGCACTTTTCCAATGATGAATTAAAGGAGCTTGCATACTTTGACTCAACTTGCTTACACAAAAACTTAAGTCAGGTCTAGTGATGGTTAAATAGATTAGAGAGCCTATAAGCTTCCTAAAGAGAGTGATGTCCTCAAAGGATGCTTCATCACCTTCATTAGTTGCTTTCACAACATGCTCCATAGGGGTGTCAATCCCCTTACAATCTTTCATACCAAATCTTTCAAGAATGGAAGTAGCATACTTAGATTGACTTATGAAAGTACAATTGCTACTTCTAGACACTTCTATCCCAAGTATAAACTTTAGGAAGCCTAGATCTACCATCTTGAACTCACTAGATAAGTCAACTTTTACTTTGCCTATGCCATCATCATCATTTCCTGTCATAATGATGTCATCAACATAAAGAACCAAAATGATGATCTTTCCTTCATTACATTTGAAATATAAAGAAGGTTCATAAGCACTTAGTACAAAGCCAAGGGAATAGAGAAAATCATGCAACCTAGAGTACCAAGCTCTAGGTGCTTGCTTCAAGCCATATAGGCTCTTCCTTAAGTAGCACACCTTTTGCTCCTCACCAATCTTGATGAAGCCCTCGGGTTGCATCATGTAGATTTCCTCTTCTAAGAAGCCATTCAAGAAGGCATTTGTCACATCCATTTGGTAGAGATCCCATTTGAACAAAGTAGCAATGCAAATGATTAATCTAATAGTTACAAGCTTAGCTACAGGTGCAAATGTTTCTTCATAATCCAATCCTTTTATTTGAAGAAATCCCTTAGCAACAAGCCTAGCTTTGTATTTACTAATAGATCCATCTTGATTGTACTTAATTCTATAAATCCACTTACATGCAAGTGGTTTCTTTCCTCTTGGAAGATTTACAAGATTCCAAGTATGATTTTCTTCTAATGCATCATACTCTACTTGCATTGCATCTCTCCAAACTTTAGATTTACATGCTTCTTCAAAAGATGATGGTTCTTCAATCAATGTAGCTAAAAAAGAGTAAGAGGTAGAAGATGTAGAGCCTTCCTTTTGCTTTCCCTTGTCCACATAGGTAAGCCTTGAGGGCTCGGCCTTGCTCCTTGATGATCTTCTTGGCCCCTTTTGACTTGGATCCAAATCTCCATCCTCGGGTTTGTCATGATCCTCCTCGGGTTTGTCAAGATCCTCCTCGGATTTGTCAAGATCTTCAATGCACAATGGGTTAGATCCATTTGACAAGCTCTTAGCAAATTGTGACTCATCAAAAAGTACATCCTTGCTTACCTTTACTTTCTTGGATGTAGGATCATATATCCTATATCCCTTGCTATTTTCTCCATAGCCAACAAAGATTCCTTTGAAGGAGGTAGCATCTTCTTTCCTTCTAGTCTCCAAAGGAATGTGTACATAACAAGTACATCCAAAGATCTTAAAATATTTTACATTGGGTTTCTTATCAAACAAGGCTTGATAAGGTGAGATCCCATCTATAGCACTACTAGGAAGTCTATTACACAAATAATTAGCACATGTTATGGCTTCTCCCCAAAATGAGATGGGAAGTGATGCATCAAGCCTCAAGGACTTTGCACACTCACATAGACTCCTATTTTTCCTCTCGGCCACCCCATTTTGTTGAGGGGTGTAGGAACAAGTGTATTGTAACTTAATACCATTGATCTCACAAAAGTCTTTCATTTTATTGGAGGTGTACTCTCCTCCATTATCACATCTTAGTGCTTTGATAGAAGTACTAAGTTGTTTCTCTACTAGAGACTTGAACTTAATGAAAGCTTCATAAACAAGATTTTTCTTTGATAGTAACTCAATCCATGTGAATCTAGTACAATCATCTATAAAAGTTACATACATCAAGGCACCTCCATTACTTGCATGTGAAAAACTATGTACATCAGAATGTATGAGATCCAAGGGAGAGAGAGATCTTGATGAAGATTTCTTGTAAGAAGATTTGTGTGACTTTGCAAGGCCACATGCCTCACACATTTTTCCACACTTCTTGAAAGCTCTTGGTAGGCCGAGAGCTAGTTCCTTGCTTGCCATTGACTCCATAGATTGAAGATTAGGATGGCCTAATCTCTTATGCCAAAGCTCCACTTGAGTTAGCTCCTCCCTAGCCAAGTTCACACTTTCACTTGCAACATTAGCATCCAACTTGAAAAGTCTACCTTGCTTAATGCCACTAGCTATGCACTTATCATTTTTCAAGATGGAACAAACTCCATTCTTGAAATGTACATCTAGTCCATTGTCCATTAATTGTCCTACACTAAGCAAGTTTCTTGAAATGGTAGGAACATACAAAACATTATCTAGATCTATCCTTTTAGATGTGCCTAAACAAAGAGGTATAGATCCTATGCCATCTATCTTGCATGCTTGATCACTAGCAGTGTATATTGACTTCTTAGAGTCATTACAAGATAGAAGAGTAGAAAAATAATGCTTGTTAAAGGACATGTGGGAACTAGCCCCACTATCTATCCACCATGTGTCTTGACTTGAAGTTGGTGTAGATGCAACCATTAAGGATGTGTTGAATCCATCCTCATATTCTTCCTCTTGAGCAATGTTCCCTTGATCTCCTTTGGCTTGTTGATTCTTCTTCAAGTAGCATTCTGAGGCAAAGTGTCCTTTCTTTCCACAAAAGAAACACTTTAGTTTTGCCTTGTTCTTCACTTTGCCTTTGGAGGTAGATCCTCCATTCTTCATCTCGGCCTCCTTGCCTTGATTTTTCTTGAATGGATTTTGCTTTTTCTTGCCTTTAGATGTAAAGTTAGCTTTCTCCTCTCCTCCATTAAGTGACATGCTATCCATTCTTGTCTTGAGGTGTAGAAGCCTACCCTCCTCGGCCACAAGAACATTGTGCAACTTTTCAATGGATGGAAGAGAGTCTTGAATGGCAAATGATTGGACTAAGTTGGTAAACTCATCACTTAGACCATTCAAAATGATTTGTACTAGTTCTTGATCTTGGATCTTCTCTCCTATTGCACTTAACTCCTTGTTAAGAGATTTGATCCTAAGAACATACTCTTGTCCACTCTCTCCACTTCCTTTCATGCTTTGGAAAACTTGATTTCTTAGCATGAGGATTCTTGAAGTATTGTTGGATTCATAAATGCTCTTTAATGAATCCCAAGCCTCTTTGGATGAGGTACAAGAAGACACCTCTTTCAAGAGGTCATTGCATACATTTAACTTTATGCAATGTAGAGCTAATCTTGCTCTCTTCTTGTATTTGGCTTGTTCTTGGGGAGTTTGAGGCTCTTCCTCTACTCCTTGAACTATGTCATATAGATCATGGATCACTAGGAGTGATTCCATTCTCACTTTCCAAATGGAATAATTTGTGGAAGTGAGTCTCTCACTTGATTCCATCAAATATCCACCCATGGATGACATTTTAGAATGAATGCTCTTTTAAAAATCACAAAGATTTTTGAATTTTAAAAGATCTATGAAGTGGCCTAAAGCTTACTAGAATGCCTATAGGCTTGTCTCTATCAAACTAACACACAAGCTTGAATGATACTCAAAGATCTTACCAAAAATTTCTAGCTTTCACTCTCACAAAAAAAAATTGCTTTACACTTTTCTTAGAGATTTCACTTCAACTAAGGATCTGAACAAATCAGCCTCTTAGATCTGATCTTAGACTCTAAAAAGAAATGCTTCAATGATCCAAAACACTATTTGGTCATAGGCATTAGTTAGAATGAATCTAGATCAATACTATGCTTCAAAAAGCACCAAAAATGAACTAGTATTGTGATTTTGGGACCAAAAAACACAAAGTAACTTGAATTGAAAGTTGCTGTACGGTTTCACACGTGTGAAAAGTACATACACAGCCTCCAAGTCGTTTTGATCCAAATGATTACAAGCTATCACTCTAGAAGAACTCGCCCTCACTAGTATTGGCCAAAAAACAAATTTTGCCAATGATCTTTACAAGATTTATGATTCAATGATCACTCTCTTACTTAGCTCTGATACCATGATAAATTTTACAGTTTTTAGGACAATAATGATTGTACTTTACAATCATAGAGAGTTATTGGTTGCTTAATCAATGAATCTATCAAGTTCTACACATTAGATCTTGATCTAGATTCACTACACTTGGATTTAAGCAAGAGCAATGGATCAACACATCATTTTTTAGTGAGAGCGGCTTCACACGTGTGGAGTACTGTCCACTGTACGGACTGCACCTGAAACAACAAGTACAATGATACTAGATAGCAATCATGCATAAAAATCACAAGACAAATGACTAGAAATCTCACAAAAGTGTAGAGTGCAAAAGTCTCATCAATTTTCTTAGCAAAATGATGATCCTTTTATGGATCAAGTACATCCATGAGTCTGGTACAGTCCAGCAGGCCTTCACACGTGTGAAGAGTGCCACATCACTCATATCTATCCATTTGATCCATCCTTGATCCTTATCCAATAGTTGACCTTCTAGAATATGACTAAAATCCAAAAAGCTAGTCTCCTAGAATATAGGAATATTCCCTACAAAATAGGATCTAAGGAAAATGGTCAACTCTTATCTTCTAGTACTCTATACACACATGTGAACATCCACTTGCCATGTGGGAGCATTTACTCATGCACATGCAAGGAAAAGCTAATTTGTAGGTGACTAGTCAACTTGACTAAAAACTAGTCATTTCATGTTCACACTAACTAGAATGATACAAAATCAATTTGGATATATACAAACATGAAAAGTACATCCTTTCACACATGGGAACATGCTCCACACGTGTGAAATCATATCATCAACATATTCTAATGTTTGATCAATATTTACATGAACCAATGTCAAGTGAGAAGTGACAATTTTCAACACAAGGTGATTGTATGCTTGTTAAACAATCTATCAGAAACTAGTCATCAGAAAACAAGATCTAGTTTAGCAGCTTGATAGGAAACAAGTAGAGACAATCAAAGCATTGATCAAATAGTATAATCCAACTCCACACGTGTGGAAATAAGGCTGTAGTACGGCCTGTAGACAGTGTTTACAAAGTGCCAAATCTGGGTTTCATTGAAAATCAAGAGTAATCACCATACAATGAGAGAAAACTCGAGTTTCTCCTTGAGGCTCCAAAAAGTTTCTATCTTCTCACTATGGAGAATGGGAATACATAGTAAAACACACTTCCTTTGCAAAGTTAGGTAAAAATCAAGCATGTAATAAGGAAGTAGACTCCACTTTATTGCCCTAATGTGAAAACCCTAGCCTAGATCCAAGAGTCATGCTTGGTAGGTGCATGGTAGGTACAAATCTCATCATATATCATGGTCTAGATCCTACAAAGTAGGAATCACTACCAAATAGACACAACCACTCCTCTTGACTCGTGGTAACCTACTTTAGGTGTGTATGTACAAGTGGCACTTTGGCCATTCAAGTAACCAATAAACAATATTGACAAAATATACAATATTCTACATGTCTAGATTTGCCAATGTAGGCAATTTTTCACACTCCTCCTCAAATCTAGACTTGGAGATCACAATGCTTTTATCAATAACTCCAATTGAAGATCTAAGCTTGACAAATGAATCTTTAGGTAAAGGTTTAGTAAACAAATCAGCCAAGCAACTTGATGATGGCACGTGTTGGAGCTTGATCTCTTTAGCTTGCACTTTTTCCCTCACGAAATGATGAGCAATTTCGATGTGTTTGCTCCTTGCATGGAATGTAGGATTAGTTGCAAGTGATTGGGCTGATTGGTTGTCACAATAGATGATAGGGATCTCCTCCTCCATGATATGAAGCTCCACCAATAGCCTTTTGAGCCACAAGACCTCCTTGCATGTTGATGTCAAGGCCTTGTATTCGGATTCTGTGGAAGATAGGGAGATGGTATCTTGCTTTTTGGAAAGCCATTATACTACTCCATCACATAGAAAGGTGGAAAAGGCACTTGTTGATCTTCTATCCACTTTGTCCCCTGCAAAATCCGAGTCACTATAGGCTCTTAAGCCAAGATTAGTTCCTCTATACAAAATACCAAAATTCTTAGTGAATGAAATGTATCTAAGAACTCTTTTGGCCATCTTCCAATGTGAAACTAGAGGACTTTGCATGAATTGGCTTAACTTTCCAACACTGTAACTAAGATCAGGTCTAGTTATAGTTAAATAGATCAAGGAGCCAATAAGCCTTCTATATAATGTGATGTCCTCAAAGGATGCTTCATCACAACCAATAAATGCTTTTACATGTTGCTCCATTGGTGTCTCAATGCCTTTACAATTCTTCATTCCAAATCTATCTAGGATGGATGTAGCATATTTAGATTGACAAATGAAGCTAAAATCACATCCTCTAATAACCTCTATTCCAAGAATGAAGCTCAATAGGCCGAGATCTACCATCTTAAACTCTTTTGCTAAAGCAATTTTTACATCTCCTCGAGTACCATGCTCTAGGTGCTTGCTTGAGCCCATAAAGGCTCTTCTTCAAAAAACACACATTTCCTTCATGTTTTGTCTTAATGAAGCCCTCGGGTTGTCTCATGTAGATCTCTTCCTCCAAATAACCATTGAGGAATGCATTTGTGAAGTCAAGTTGGAATAGCTCCCAATTGAAGGTTGTAGCAAGACTAATGATCAAGCTGATAGTAACAAGCTTAGCCACAGGAGCAAAAGTCTCATCATAATCAATGCCTTTGGTTTGTAAAAAACCTTTGGCAACAAGCCTAGCTTTATGCTTGATTATTGATCCATCTTTATTATACTTCAATCTAAACACCCACTTGCAATCAAGAGGTTTTTTCCCTTGAGAAAGATCCACAAGATCCCAAGTATGATTCTCAATAAGAGCATCATACTCTACTTGCATAGCATCCATCCAACTTTTAGACTTACAAGCATCTTCATAGCATGTTGGCTCATCTAACATTGAAGTAAGAAAGGTGTAAGATGTGAAAGATGATGAGCCTTCCCTTTGATCACCTTGACCATCATAGGTGAGCCTCAATGGCTCGAATCTTGCCCTTGTAGATCTTCTTGGAGTTCTTGGAGTTCTTGGAGTTCTTGCATCTTGAGGTGGATCCTCAAGTTCTTCTTCACTTGGAAGCTCCTCCTCCATCCTAGCATGATCCTTGGCATCAAGATGATTAGTAGCATTATCATCCAAATCACAAGCATGTCCTTCATAAAAAATAACATCCCTACTCACTATCACCTTGCTAGTGATGGGATTGAAGACTCTATAACCTTTGCTATTCTCACCATATCCCACAAAGATGCCTTTGATGGATGTTTCATCATCCTTTCTTCTCTTATCCAAGGATTGGTGTACATAGCAAGTGGATCCAAAAACTTTGAGATCCTTGAGATTAGGCTTCTCTCCAAATAGAGCTTCAAATGGTGTGATTCCTCCAATGGCTTGGTTTGGCAATCTATTGCACAAATAGTTAGCACAAGTTATTGCTTCACCCCAAAATGGTTTGGATAGAGAAGCATCTAGCCTTAAGGCCTTAGCACACTCACAAAGAGATCTATTTCTTCTCTCACTCACTCCATTTTGTTGAGGGGTGTATGGACATGACAACTCCCTCTTTATGCCATTAGAACTACAAAAGTCAATCAACTTACTAGAGATATATTCACCTCCATTATCATTCCTTAATACCTTAATCTTGGTACTAAGTTGATTTTCTACCAAAGTCTTGAACTTTACAAAAGAATCAAACACCATTGATTTGCTAGACAAGAGGTACATCCAGCAAAATCTAGAATAGTCATCAATGAAAATTACATAATACTTGGCACCACCATTAGACTCATGTGAGACGTTATGAACATCCGAATGAATGAGTTCAAGAGGAGTGCTTGATCTAGATGTAGATCTTGAGAAGGGTAGTTTGTGAGCCTTTGAGAGGCTGCATGCTTCACATATCTTCCCACACTTTGACAAATGCTTGGGGAGGCCAAGTGCAAGCTCCTTTGCACACGTAGTTTCCATGGCTTTGAAGTTGGGGTGGCCCAACCTTTTGTGCCATAGTTCCACCTTTGATATTTCCATCTTTTCCAAATTAACACTCTCCACTGCAAAAATATATTAGCATCAAGCTTAAACAATCTACCTTGCTTAAAGCCTTTAGCTATACATTCATCAATAGTAAGGATGGAACAAACTCCATGCTTAAATTGTACATCTAGGCCATTCTCCATTAACTGGCCAACACTAAGCAAATTCTTGGTTAACTTAGGAACATAAAGAACATTATCAAGATTCATCCATTTGGATGATCCCACATACAAGAGAATTGTTCCTATTCCACTTATATTACATTCTTGACTACTTGCAGTATAGATTGATCTATGTAAGTCATTGTAAGAAAGTAAGGTGGAGAATATGTCCTTTTGATATGTCATGTGGGAACTTGCCCCACTATCAATCCCCCAAGAATCATTGGTGTTGCTCTTGGATGATGGTGGTTTGTTGGAAACCATCAAGGATGACTCTTCATCCTCCTCCTCCTCCTGATGTGCAATGTTGCTTTGTTTGCTCTCTTGTGCCTTCTTCTTCTTGAGACATTCTGATGCAAAATGTCCTTTCTTTTCACAAAAAAAAACATTTGTACTTGGACTTGTCTTTGATCTTGCCCTTTGAGCTTGAAGCCTCATCCTCCTCCTTGGTCTCCTTGAAGTGCTTCGTCTTGCCATTGGTCTTCTTCTTGCCTTTGAATGAGAAATTAGCTTTCTCATCACCATCCTGCAGAGAAATAGCATTCATTCTTGCATTGGTATGCAACATCCTACACTCTTCAGCTACTAATACACTGTGTAGCTTTTCTATAGTAGGCAAAGTGTCTTGGACTGCAAAGCTTTTACCAAATTTGTAAAGCCACTCCCTAGACCATTGAGGACAATCTACAAGCTCACTATCTTGAATGTTCTCTCCAATGGAAGCTAACTCCCTATTGAGAGACTTGATTCTAAGCACATAATCTTGTGCACTCTCATCACTCTTCTTCATGGTTTGTAGAATCTGATTCCTAAGCATGAGAACCCTCGAAGTGTTACTAGACTCATAGATAGATTTTAAAGATTCCCAAGACTCTTTAGCACTCTTGCATGATGATACTTCCCTTAAAATATCATTGCTTACATTCATCTTAATACAGTGAAGTGCAAGCCTAGACCTCTTCTTGTATCTCACTAATTCCTGTGCACCTAGAGGTTCATCTTCATCATCTATTAGAAACTCATAAAGATCCTGGAGCACCATTAGTGACTCCATCATCACTTTCCAAATAGCATAATTGGTAGAATTTAACCTCTCACTAGCTTCTAGAAGGTAGGCTCCCACTGATCTCATCTTACTAGCAAGATTCTACACACAAGATATAGATCTGTTTGGACCTGAAACTCACAAAGGTTTCTAACTTGCAGTGTTTCACTCAAATGTTGACTTCTAATCCAACAGATGGATTTGTAATCACAATTCTATCACTCCCTCACAAGCTGGAATGAAGATAAGATGAGATGAAAAGTACCCTCAATCAAATCTTGCCAATCTTGGCTATTCTTGGACAAAAACTGACTCTATCTCTCTCATTCACTTTGATGTACTTTCAAGACCTGGTTTCCACTTTAAGAAGGTCTGAAATCAGCCTAGATTAATTATTTTTCGTGAAACAAATTCAAAACTAATCAGTGGCAATGATCTTGGTAGCTTATCCAAGGATTTGCACCAAAAATTACATCAAACTGACACCAGATGAATTTTCTATGATCCAATGAATATGGGTTATTAAATGCTGGTTCAGAGATGCCCACACGTGTGAACAGTACGGATTTTGATCCTGAAAAAGTTTGGGATCAAATCCCCTCACCAAAACCTGGATACCAGCTCGCCCTTCCAATACTAGCTTTTTGCACCAAAACTTGCTAAAATTGGATTAGATTCAAACACAGATCAATGGCCTTGTACTTGGCTCTGATACCATGTGAAAAGTACAGTACTAAGAACCATAAATGGATCTTTGAATGATCCACAAGGTGATTGTATGCTTGTTAAACAAGCTATCAGAAACTAGTCATCAGAAAACAAGATCTAGTTTAGCAGTTTGATAGGAAACAAGTAGAGACAATCAAAGCATTGATCAAATAGTATAATACAAATCCCCACGTGTGGAAATAAGGCTGTAGTACGGCCTGTAGACAGTGTTTACAAAGTGCCAAAGCTGGGTTTCATTGGAAATCAAGAGTAATCACCATACAATGAGAAGAAACTCTAGTTTCTCCTTGAGGCTCCAAAAAGTTTCTATCTTCTCACTATGGAGAATGGGAATACATAGTAAAACACACTTCCTTTGCAAAGTTAGGTGAAAATCCAGCATGTAATAAGGAAGTAGACTCCACTTTCTTGCCCTAATGTGAAAACTCTAGCCTAGATCCAAGAGTCATGCTTGGTAGGTGCATGGTATACAAATCTCATCATAAATCATGGTCTAGATCCTACAAAGTAGGAATCACTAACAAATAGACACAACCACTCCTCTTGACTCGTGGTAACCTACTTTAGGTGTGTATGTACAAGTGGCACTTTGGCCATTCAAGTAACCAACAAACAATATTGACAAAATATACAATATTCTACATGGCTAGATTTGCCAATGTAGTCAAATTTTCACATTTTCGACACAAGGTTCCGACATATTCAAAAAAATTTCATAATCCATCGGAATCCGACATAATAATACGTCGGAATCCGACACAAAAAAAAATTGACAAAAAAAAAACTGTCGAAATTTTTTTTTTTCACAGACGTCGAATTCCGACGCACAATAAAAATGTCGAAATCCAACATCCCATTTCAGAGACTACAACTTTTCAAATGGATGATGTCACATAAAAAAAACATAAAGCAGACGTCGGATTCCGAGGGATAATACAGATGTCAGATTCCGACGTCTGTGACTGAATTCTCAAAGTCGCATCATTTTTCTAGGGTTTTCTTATTTTTTATTCTTGCAGGAGATTGTTGGGAATCGGATTTTGGTGCTTCTTCTCAACTCTATCAAATCCATTTGTCTCATTCCAAGTACGATTCTTTTGTTTCGTTATGTGCAACTAAGATTGTTTCTTTGTAACTTTTTCTTGTACACTATCTTCCTTGTATTGTATATTTTGTGTAGTTAAACACAAATATGTGTCTTAGTGATTTATGATCATGAGCGAATGAGAGAGGAAGAGAAGGATGTGTGTGGGAGACAGAGAGAGCAAGAAAAATATAGATAGAAGAGTTTGATTTAATGTTATGTTCTTTGTAGATTGTAGGGTTTAGATTTAATGTCATGTTCTTTGTGAAATAGTGTGAGACTAAGAGCTCTTGAGATTTGAATGAAGATCATAACCAGCTCCACCATCAAAGATGTAGAGCTACCACTTTTTCTCACTGATTGATCCAGTATGGCTATCTTATTGCTACTCCCTATCGAGCCATAAAGGGTAATCCATTGTCACCTGATACATGTAAAATGAGATATCAGCTAGAGAAAGCTAGTGAAGCGTGTTCGGTATGATGGCATTTCTGTTGAGAATCAAAACTCAAAATGAACTTTGAAGAGTGCCATTACTCACTATCTCTGTTGGAAGCTTGAGATATCTTGGCTATGGAGTGCTTAATTATCTCTATTCTGTGAGTTAGAACCCAGTTTTCCTTACAAGATTTGGAGAGCTGGCCTACAATCACTTCCAGATGAGTGAGCCATCTCACCATTCAATCACATTATAGCCACTGAGGAATTGAATGTTGACTTCCAAAGTACTGAAGGATTATTGTTGATTTCCAAAAGAGAGTTGAGAGATGTGATTATTAACATTGACCATCGCTGCTACAATTTTGCAAGCCTTCACTATGCCTATGAGTATTAGATATGAAGGAAGTCATCACTAAGCTAGTTGTCATATCAGAGACTCAACTAATTGAGCCTTCACGACCATGAAAATGGAGCTTGCAACTGTTGTCTAAAGCTGATCTATCAACGACCATTGAGAACTCACTGATTTATTGTCAATGGGATCCCTCATGGCTGTTCTAGTTGAGAGCAGTTCTATCCTAGCAAAGGACAGAAGTAAAGTGACAAACATAGTAGAATCAATTGAAACATTCATGACTAGCACTTCTTTGCTTTCCAGCTACATGCATATGCACTGACAAATAGGTATGGCTTTATCTATTGTCAGTTCGTTTCATTTATGTCATTTTCTATAATCATTTATTTTTTCGTATGCACAACTTGTCGCTTGAAGTATGTTTGGTTGCAATTTATGCTAGCTTCCAGATCAGTTAACGAATGGGTTCGTGGTGTATTAGTGACTTGATTAATATTGTGAATCATAGTTGATCTAAACATTCATTCTACGTGTTTAAAACGATTGTAAGAGATTAGTGGCTATGTAGTACTACATGTCATACATAGTATATTTATAGTTCTTGTCATAATCTCCACACTGAAGTAAGAATTTGTATCATGAAATTTTAGCTTTTTTCTATATTTTCGCAGGGTCAAAATCCTGACACATTTAAAATCCATCAAATTTTGAAGGAAAAAAAAAGTGTTAGATTCCTCACGTGGCAAAAGAAAAAAAAAATTTGTCGGAATCCGACCTTCACGTGGCATAGCAAAAAAAAAAAATGGGAAAAAAAAATTCAGACCCTTCGAAATGAGACCATCTTGATGTATTTTGGTCATATATGTCATTTTTAGCTATTTTTCCTACATAGGGAATATTTAGGGTCAAGTACCTTTTAGAGAGAGGAGAGAGAGAGTCATCTTCCTCATCCATAAATAGTAGAAAATGCGTGGAGAAACAGGTTGGAGAAACTTATTGTATTGTTGAGAGAGATCAATAGATCATTGTCACAATTTCTTCCTCCATTGTGAGCATTGCTTTGTGTATTGTCTTCAAGCTCTTGTGTATGATCTTATGTGCTATCCGAAAGTGGTAGGGTGTTGTTCCACGGCCTGTTTGCTACTATTTTTGGCTGCCATCAGTATCTTTCATAAGTTTCTTTTGTCTCTTGAATGCTTTGTCAAGTTCATGTGTATCAAAGGTAGCATTAGGATGCTTTGCCATTTCTAGCTTTTGTAGCTTGTTGTGCAAAGATCTTAGCCTGAACATTTGGGATCTTAGATCCATTCAAGATCCACTTTTCTTACATGTATCAGAGCTGGTTGGCCACTATTTATAATAAGATTTCCATTTATGGTGATATTTGGATGTTTGATCAAGTTCTAGCATGATTATGCATTGCATTGTTGATCAAATCTTACTAAACTTTGTTTGTTGAGTTGAACTTGTGGATCAAAAGCATATTTCAAGTCTATCGAAGATCAGAGGATGAGAAGAAGCTATTTTGGATCAGATCTTAACACCTAATCATTTGTTGATTGTGAGGCTTGTGCATATTCAATACTAACAATGTTCTGTTCAATCTATTGTTGACAATCTCCACTTCTGTGGATGAACACTCTCCTTTGTGGATGAACACTCTCCTTAAGTGGATAAAACTTCTCCTTAAGTGGATGACAAATACTCTTTGAGTGATTTTGTATTTCTCCAAAAGTCTGAGCAAAGCTCCCACTTGGATGAAAGATCCCCTTTTGGGTGAACGGATTGTCAACAATCTTTTGCATAAATTTTGGTGTACTTTGTTGAGCATGTAAGTAACCCTCCTTATGTAATTTGATTGGAGCATTTGCTGGAAGGTTTAACCATTATGCAAATGTGTTTTCAGGTTCTTAACAATTGAGGAACATTCTCATGTAAAGTGATCTTAGATCTACATCTAAACACCAAGATTTGATAAGCTAGTGAAGCTAGTCTTGTGATTCACTAAGTGTGCTCTTTCTTTCACCTATAAAGCTTGTACTTATCACTTGATGGAGTTTAGAAGTGTTTTTTACATGTGGTTTTATAGGTTGAATCAATATCTTAGTGTGTTGATCATATGTTGATCAAGTTTGTTCAATTCTAGGTATTCTTGGAAGCCTAGTCTTTTGTATTTTCTAAGAATGCAAGTAACTCTTCACAACATAACTTGATTTGGTCACTTGCTGGAAAGTTTGAGAGCTTAAGCAAGAGTGTATTCAGGTTGGTTTGAGTTTGTAATCCATTCTTAGTGTGTGCAAAGTGTTGCATGTGTTTTCAATCTTCCTTTCTATGCTTGGAAACTAGCAAGGTTCAAGATAGAAGAGTTGTAGGGTCCTAGATCTTCTGAGATCTCCTTATCCATCATTTGTTGAGAGGAAAGTGAGTACTAGGTGCATTAGAAAAGAGCCTAAAAGCTGAAGAATCATTATATTCATGGCTTCCAATGGTGGGATCATGATAGATTGAGTTCATCAAACTACTCTACCTGGAAAATGAGGATGGAATCCTTACTTGAGTTGAAGGCTAAAAGGGCTCTTCATATCATTAAAATGAATGTTACCAATGAGCTTCTCAAGGAAGTTGATAAAAGTCAAAGTGCAAGTGAGGCATGGAATGCCTTGAAGAAGCTCTTTGAATAAAAGTCCACATCTAGGGTAGTGACCCTAAGGAGGCAAATATTTTCTAGTAGACAAAGAGAGGGACAAAGTGCTCATGCATTTGTCTTGAGGGTTAAGTCCTTAAGTGATGATCTAGCATGCATTGATGAAAACATAAAAGATGGTGAAATAGTCCAATTTCTGTTGAATGGTTTGCTAAATGAACATGCTAACCTTGTGCAAAGTTTTGCGAAATCTTATTGGCTGAAGAACATAGGTTGCAATCAAAGCTTGATGGTGCATCCTTGCAAGGTGGAGGTGCAGAGGCTTTCTTCACAAAAGGCAAAGTCAAAGGGAAATGGTCCAAAGGTGGTAACTTGGATCATGATGATCACTCTTCCTCCTCTTCTACTTCTTTTAGAAAGAAAGATAAGTCAAAGTTCAAGTGCCTTTATTGTGGGATAAAAGGTCATTTTGCTAATGAATGTCATAAGAAGAAAAGAGAGCAAGGTGAGAGGCACGGAAATCTAGCAATAGATGAAGAAGAGGATAGCATTTCTGAATCTCTTGTTATGACTTCAAGTTTACTTGCACATATAGATGGGAATGATCCTTGGTGGATTGATAGTGGAGCCTCATCTCACATGACAAGACATAAGGAATACTTTTCATCCTTATTGTCTTATGAGGGAGAGAGCAACATCATCTATACTGCAAATGATGGTCAATGTGACAGCAAAGGCATAGGCACAATTCCTATTTCTCTTTCAACAAATAGGAAAGCTAATCTTGAAAATGTATTGTACATTCCTTCAATCACTAAGAACTTGCTTAGTGTTAGTCAAATGATTGACAAGGGGCTTGATGTTGAGTTCATTGGAGATGCTTGTTTAATAAGTAAGTGTGGTTCCTTGATTGCTAAAGGAAGAAGGCATGGTAAACTTTTCAAACTGGATGCATGTGTGATCTCTAAGAACAAAGGATGTATGGCTAGGTAACAATTGACAAACCAAGAAGTTTGGCATAAGTGGTTGGGCCACCCCAACTTCAAATCTTTGGAGGTAATGGCAAAGAAAGAGCATGTTCTTGGTCTCCCTAAAAATCTTGTTCCAAATAATACATTTCATTGTGCCTTGTCCAAATCTCATAGACTTGCTTATACTAGATCTACTTCTAGATCTAAAGAAGCTTTTCAACTTGTGCATTCGGATCTTCATTCTTTTAGTACAACTAGCAATGGTGGGGCAAAAATGTATCCAACTTTTATTGATGACTTTAGTAGGTATACTTGGGTCTATCTTCTTAAAACCAAGGATGAAGTGTTTGCTGCATTAATGAGGTGGAAAATCAATTCAATACAAAGATCAAATGCTTGAGATCAAATAATAGAGGGGAATACACTTCAAATAAGTTCCAAGATTTTTGCATAGCACATGGGATTAAGAGGGAGTACTCTAGTCCTAGGACTCCACAACAGAATGGAGTGGCAGAAAGGGAGAATAGAACCCTTTGTGAATGTGCCAAGGCAATGAGACTACATGCTAATCTTGCTAAGTCCTATTGGGGGGAAGCTTTAGCATGTGCTAATTATCTTTGTAACAGGAGGACAAGTGCTTCTTTGAATGGTAAGACTCCCTTTGAGGTCCTCTACGGTAGGAGGCCGAGTGTCAAGCATTGTAGGATCTTTGGTTGTACTTGTTTTGTCAACATCACGGAGAACGGCCTTCCAAGACTTGTTACATCGAATTGTCGAGATTTATTTCGACGATCTGGGTGTACATTCCTCAGCCGCTACACACCTTGACGCACTAGAGAAAATCTTCATTCGTTGTCGTAGATTTGGAATTTCCCTAAACCCTGATAAGTGTCAAATCTGGGTCACCCATGGGGTAGTACTCGGACATATAATTTCAAAGGACGGTATTTCTATCGATCCTTCAAAAATCAAGGTAATAGTTGAAATGCCCTTACCTGCAACAGTGAAGGAAGTGTACGTCTTCCTCGGTCACACAAATTATTATCGCATCTTTATAATCGATTATGTCGACAAGGCATGCCTTGTTTATTTAGTTGTGGTAGATCCTCGATGGACCAAAGAACGCATTAAAGCCTTTGAGGAGTTGAAAACAGCCCTTACCACCGCACCCATACTCCGTTCGCCAGACTACATTTTCGCAAATATCTTGATGCTACAATGTATGTACATGAGTATTTACTTTTTTGGCTTAAAGAGCTTCCCAAGTTTTTCATGTCATAAATTTTTAACTTCTATAAAAACAAGGTCAGTGTTTGACTTATTAAAATAAAATTGAAATCTAAGTATGATCTAAAGCAATTATTTTCCCAAAAAAAAAGTGGAAAATGCATCATGCTAGCAATGATTGACTTTTACTTACAATTGCAAAATTAAGAATTCACATAGCTTTCATTCTTTTATTGAACTTCAAAGATTTAGTTGGAGATACTGAATGATAAAGAAGCTCAAATTTTTTGTCAAGAATAGGGATCATAGAATTATAAAGAAAGCTTCTTGTTGGGCTATAGAATTATCTAAATAAAAGTTATTCCCCCTTGAGTTGATAGGTATCATATAAGTGAAGTCCCCTTATAGGGGAGCATTGGAGATGGCCAATTCAGAAACAAATCTAAGGAACTCTTCCAATTATGGGGGAATTGCACGTGTTGAAATTCAAAGAAAAACATATTTACTTTTAGTCAAGATATGTACAGGATTCCCGGCCTCATAGAAACTCAAAACATATGCAACCAAGATGGCACATTACATTGACAATCTAGCAAATCATGGTTTAAGAATGACTAAAAAGAATGAAAAATGCATTGGGAAAGTTGAAGGAAGCAAGATGATGGAGCTAAGGTGGTAGTCTACATATTGTCCCTTTGAATCCCTTCAAATTCTTCCTAGTTGTGGTAGTAATCCAATTTTTAAAATAATTCTAGTCTCTATTATGCAAAAAAATTAAATGGTTACATTCAATTGTCATATTACTAAAGCTTAAAAGGCTAACAAGGCCATTGAAGATGAGCACTTCACCTTTCTTGGTATATGACCAAGTGGAATCATTTGGATTCTTCAAAATCCTTTTGTCATCAAATAATGGGAAGAAATTAGCTAAATTCCTATATTTTTAACTTTTAAAGAAACATAGAATAACCACACTAATAGAAGTTATCCTTATTGTCACAACATTATTATCAAGCGTTTATCACATCATACATTTCTCCACAAAGTATGCATCTATACTTTGTGGGGAAATCTTTTTGATTCATTTTATGCCAGTAGTACCTTCTAATCCAACAGGATTGGCTCAGCTGGTCAGCTTGGCATCCAAAGTTTCTTTGGTCCCAGGTTCGAGCCCACCCTTGGAAACCAAGAAGCAGTAGTACCTTCTAAGGTCTACTTTTGGGAGAGAATTTGAAAACCAAGAAACTCGTAGATTTTTCAAAAGTATAACCTGCAATATTTGTGTTAAAATCAAATCATAACAGGCTTTTGCTATGTGTATGTTCACTCAGAAACTAGGCATTTTTAAATAGACCTTTTAGTAATTTGCTTTCTATAATGAAATTGATGGTGGACAAAGAGGTAGCCTAATCTCTGACTATCGATTATTACTTTTTACTTATGTTAGTCTTCATTATTTTCCTTTCTTTTCTACATCCACAAATATTTCGTAATTAATATTAGAATCTTTGACCATTCACCATGTGGTCAATGGTGCATGTCTCCAATCAGGAAGCTTAGCAAAACTTTAGGTAAATCAACTCTACAATTTCTTTTGACATAAAACACGTACTAACCAGAGTTGCACTACGTTCCAAAACATCACCAGAGCAGAGTTCCAAATTCCAAAGCATTCTGGATCATAGCATTCCTAAGTTTGTGTTTTCTACCACATCTTTGTGGTGAAGCTTGGTCATTAGTACTAGGAGTGGGTAAAACCAGACAAAATAGATCCGAAAAGACCCATGCACAATTTTAAGTCCAATGGATTGAGTTTTCTTACTAATTATGGTAGATTGATGGTCCAGGACTGTTCGCAAGACAATAATCACAGGACAGTTACCAAACCTAACAATGTAATTACTCTATTCTCACAAATCTGTCATCCTCTATCACCGATCACAATTGATAATGCTCAAAATAAGCTGGATTAATTAGAGATGTGACATCACTTATGGCTAGTTAGCAAGTAGATGTGTCTGTTTATTATACATGCAATAAAGACCACAACAAAACTGCTAAATGTTTACTTCGCAATAAAATGTAATTCAGCACATATTGTTCTAGGGCACACCTTAGCTGATTTTGACAAACAACCAGTTAAAACAATGTCATGCATATGAAGTTTGAACATATGAGAAACTGCACCTAGTCTATTATATAATCTAGCCTTGCACATGCAGCTTAATCGAACTTAATTGCAATAATGAGCGTCTAGTTCATTTTCAATGGCTTAATAGCAGTCAACCTCCAATTTGCACATGACAACCATACAAAGCCTATCAAAACATCCAACCGCGTCTTGTACAATGCCCAAAATCTAGGTCACAGGTCTTCAAGATATGTAGCTGGTGATTGCAGCTCTCAAGCACAAGTGACATTCATAGTTATATATTGATCCTCTTGTGCAAGTGTACTGGCTTTGGAGAATGTTTGGGTGTAAAGAAAGCTGAATGCAGATTTGACCTCTGGCTGGTAGCTTGGGAGTAATTGATTGCAGGATGGAGTCAACTAATCATCTATATCACCAGCAACGGTTATTTATAGCCTAACCGATCTCCAAATCATCGAGTCAAGAACCTATTTTATACTACATTGGAAATATGATATGTCCAAAGATTTCAAGCAGAGCATGTTAAAGATGCACCTCCTCCTGTAGATAAGCCAATCTACACATCTTTGAGAATTCCAAAAGCTATTCAAATGTCATTGCATCTAAATTGTAATCAGAGGTTTCTATTTAAAATATAAAGGGAGGTACATTCTTTAACAAGCCAATGTACTCTGCTTAAAGACTTCAAGAATAATGGCATGAATTGCAGGCAAGATGTACTTGAAGGATTCAGGCATCTTAAATAACATACAGATTCCCAAGTATATTGACCTTCGAGTTGACATATTTAGAACACATTTGGTATCCAAATGCCTATACAGAATATAATGATTCCTCCAAGAGTCATCCAGACGGCCCAAGTCAATCTTACATGTTAGTTTACAACATACAGATAATTCATGCACTACTGAAGCTGAAAGCATCATCAATTTCAAATCGTCAGGGTGTGATCATGTCTTTAACATGAAAAGGATACAATTATCATTTCCCTTGAGGTATGGGCACAGCTTGACCCAGATACCCTGCCTATGGTATTTTGCAACTATTTTGTGTCTTTGATCTCAAGCAAAATAAGTTTGTCCTTTAACCTTGTGACGAGTCTCTAAGTAAGTCAAATGGTTAAAATTAGTGAGTCCTGAATGACCTAGTTTAAGAAGAAAGAAAAAGATTATAAACACAGCCTTAGTGGAGATGAGTTAGAAAAGTGTCATTAAAAACAGCCAGAAAGACTGTTGGATGAATGAAGCATCTGTCATAAGAATGAAACCCATTGCAGTTAAAACAACGCACATTGGACCATTCAAACATCCTCCGTATGTCTGATGATGAAGAAACACTAACATGGTAAAAGTTTTCCTTTTTGACCTCCCAAAGATTTTGTCAAAATTTTATAACCATGTTTGCAGATCTGAGAACATTGCACTTAAATGGCCCATCAAAGCAACCTAGCCTGCACATGTACACGTTGGAATCTAGTCAAAATCGCTATAAACTGAAGGCAAATTTTGATAAAGGATGAAGAGCACAACATCACAATCACAACCAAAGTGTCAATAAACGAGCCTAGGAACATGCAGAGAAGAGTGCATACTGTGACAGCCATGCCAACATTTGACTCATGTATCACCAAAAGTGTCTTGAAAACAAGCCCTTTCTCTTGGAAGTTCAGTTCTGACTTAATAACATCACTTCAAAGTTGCAAACTTGCAACAAGCAGAAAGACAAAAGAAATGAGATGCTGCACCTAGTCTGATGTCATCCAAGATGGTCTTCAAGGTTCATTTGAGCACAGAAAAATGTTAGCTGCAGCACAACTTCTATCATCCTGCTGCCAACCTCACACATGTTTTGATTTAAAGCTGAACTGTGTCCAAAAGTGTACATACGTATCATACAGAAAATTATCTTTTGGAACTGCTGTAGGTTCTCATCACAAACTTGGAAGCCAAGACATGACATTTATAGCCCAATACCGAAGATAAGGTATTGGAAGAGGCAGAATATTGAGCCTTTGAAGAATTAGATCTAGAATCTGACCGAAACATGGTGCGAAAATCTGTATCCATGTTTGTACCCTTGAAATCTGGAGTTGAATCATCTTGCTTAAGAGGTAATGAGGAGAGAAACTGTGCTACTGGTTCTGACGCTTTCTCTACCAGATCCTCAGGCAAGCCTTCACCATTTGCAATAAAAAGTTCTTTCAATGCCATGAAATCTTCCTTCAGCATTTCGGTATCAATTTCATCTAAGGGTTTTGTTCTATATAGAATAATCTGTAAAAAGCCTTCAAAACAAGCCATCATTAGATAGTTCACCATCTGATTACGGAGACAGTCAGACAAGGTGTTTGCTATGATCTCCAGCTGATAGTTGAGCTGTTGGATAACTGTTCCAATCCTTGCTTCCGACACACCACCAAGATAAAGACCTTCCCAAAACACACCCCGCAGATCCCCAAAGACAACCTTGTATGCAGCTATGTCAAAAAGCCTCTCAATGCCTGCTTGACAAGATGCTCTTGAGCGTTCCAACTTGACTTTGGTAACAAGAGTAATAGGTACAGAAACTTTAGCCTTATCACGTGGAAGCTCCTGCCACCCAAATCTAAGTTTCTTTTCCAGAAATTCAACTTCTGATAGTACTTGGTATAACGTATTTATGCGAACACAGATACGTTGTAGACTTAAAGGGTCGCTTTGCTCAAACTGCAAGTCATTTTGTAATTGAGGCCATACCCTAGTCTTGTACTGAGCCAGTGCCTCATATTTCTTCCACAAAGAATCATTCAGTTTGCTTATCATTGATATTGAAGAATCTTTACCCCGTGTAAGTGCTAAATGAGGAATAAAGTCTTCCTTCTTTCCTGCAAAACATTCAGGAAGATGAGTCCTCCAAATGGCCAGCACAAGCTTACAGCACCATGAAGACAAATTCATTATGAAGTAGTAGCTTGGAACCTCTTGAATATTCCTCACCGCAGCGAGCTACAATGACATAAACATAATGGTCAAGAGCTGCATCAATCCCAGATGTGAAATCCTGTACTAATGCAGGGGCTTGAGAAACAGAGAACTTGAAAAATGCATCCGAGGTGTCCTCAACAATTCTGAGAAGCTCCACTGCAGAGAAAGCGTACCTCTCTCTGGTGGCATTTTGGCTCCAATCCTATCAGCAAAAAGTCATAGAGTGAGCAGACTACAGCATGTGAAAGGTTATTTGCAAAAGAAACTTCTTAATGACCATTCAGTGACTGACGCTTTGCAATAAAGTAACTAGAAAAATGCTAATGTCAGAATCAGTTTTTCCACATAGCTGGATAATCAAAAAATGTACACTCACATATAGAGTATACGTTTGAAATGTTACAATTAGGACTGTCAATCACAAAGGCAACTAAGCTATTTAAGTTGAGCTTCAAGATTTCTCTTAGAGATTCAAGACAAATAAAACAAAAGACCGACGATCTAACTGGGAAAGCATATACACATCAACAATCATTATAATAAAACCTGAGGCTTCCTCATATATCGTCAACTTCTAGGCCAAAATTTGCCATGATGATCTGGCTATGATTATCTCCTTCACTCTAAGCTTGACAAAAATTGTGTCTAGGAATAAGAAGCAATCACTTAATCGAGTAACAGCACACAGTGAATATGCATATGTCAACCATTGCAATGACTTTACAATCTGTATTCCAGCAAGCATTATCAAGCTTAACTGCAGCATGAAGACAATCATGAAAACACAATGCCTCAAATGTAATTTCAGAAAGTCTACCTCCAATATTGCTGAAGCTACGGCTCTATGGCATACTCCCACAATAAAAATGTCAGGAGGAGGTAAATGGATCAATAAGAAAGATACTCTTGCTTCTCATAAAAGGGCAGCAAGGCCAGAATGAGAGAGAGAGAGAGAGAGAGAGAGAGAGAGAGAGAGAGAGAGAGTCCATGAAACAAAAAACCATGCAATTCCTATGCTGTGTGCTGGATTGTAGACCATACTAAAAAATGCACCTCCATGTCAAGGATAGCAACCGAACAGATTCGAAGACCTGGAATCTGTCTGCCTGCCAAATCTTAACAATCAGCTTCAGCATGTGCAGTGTGTACTCTAGGTGTCTACAATAGTTGGTAACTTCCAAACTATTTGCTTAATTCAGGCCCTCCTATAGAAACTAAATGATCACTCATTTAGCTATGACGCTGGCTAAAACTCACGGAAATTTTTGGAAATACTTGTCCTGCATTCTATTTCCTAAAACAGTAAGGATTTCAAGCTATATCCCTTAAAACTATGAAACTTGAATTTCCTTAATAAATTACAAGTTCTCATATTTCTACTCCTTATTTCTAAAATGAATGTCCTGCGTATTTCCATTTGGGACAAAATGTTGAACGGGAGACACTATTGCTCATTTTTAACCAGGTGATAAATTTGGTTATTTGTGCTTTGCTAGTCTACAAACTACTCTCCCGGCTTCTCCAGAGGTTAGAAGATTGGCACATGTGCTGCATTTGAACTCCATAAGTAGGAGTCAATCCCAGTTACAGCTCAACCTTGGTATTATCTAGCACTAATTGATAATGTGGTGGGCAGGTAAATCCTTAATGGTTAGTGAGACCTGGAATGATTCAATATTTCCCAATTGCCCAAATCCAATTTCTAAAGGGCAATCCGCGTCCGCGTCCGGCGTCCGGACCCGGACGCGTCCCATTTTTTTTTATTTTTTTAGACTAAATAACACTAAAAAAACTATCAAAAAAAAAAAAAAGCGGACGCGTACGCGTCCGGACCCCGAACGCACCCTGGCGAGTCCGCGCCCGGACGCGGACGCGCGTTCAGACGTAGCGTCCGCTACCTTACCTATATATATATATATATATATATATATATATATCCAATGCTTTGCATAGTTGTGTTAACCTGTTTTGAGCTCTCCCTTGGGATGTTTTGATTCTTCTTCTGTTCCAGAATCGCTACTCAAAAAGAAATTAAGCTTAGAGATAAAATTGAGTACCAAATCATTCACAATTATCTGCAACTTAAGCACTCTGAGAAGGGTTTTGATTCATACTTCTTCTTGCAGAATTCTCTCTGACCACTCCTGCAGCTGTCCAATCTGTAGTCCAACCCATTTCTTCAACACTAAAGCAACTTCAGGCTCTGATGCAAATGAGTACAGTTCATCAAAAATGTCTTTCCATCTTTCATCAGATTCAGCTTCCTCTTCAGTAGCCATTTGAACAAGCTGTTTCTCTAGCTTTGCAGCAGATTGCAACACCTGCACAACCTCTATAGATGGCTTTGCGGTTGAGAGAAACTGCTTCAACTCTAACCGGTAGCAAGTATGGAGAGTTACCGCAGCCACAGTTGCCGGGTATGGATGCCACTGCTTAAACGTTGGACAGAAATTTTGTTGTTCTTCAGTTGCCAATTCAGCAATATCTTTTGCAAGTGTTAGAAGAGCCAAAATAGGTGCCTTTCCATCTACATATGAACTTTTGTCAACATCCAGTCGCCTGCTCATCTGCAGTGCACCACAACACCACTCAGAGAGATAGATGGACCCTAAAATTAAAACCTTATGTCAAAATCCTCCAAATAAAAGAAATTAGTGGTGATATCTCAGTATGCGGTAAAACAAAGTTTTAAGGATCTGCTCTAACCAAGGAAAAGCCTACCAAAGTTCATGACCTAGATCTCATACTTAACACAAGGCTTCAAGGCATGCCTCCAACCAACTGCTTATAGAGTGGCATTTGTCCCTTAGGTAATATGCTTTGTCAGAGATGCAACATACCTGAGAGAAAATGTAACGCAGAGCTGACTGTATGTACACTTGTATTCTGTTGATCCTAACATGATACTCTTCTGAGTGGCCACGCTGAGAGTTTTGAGAAAGATATTTTTGCAGAATTTGTGCACATAAGAGGGCAACACTCATCAAGTTTTTCAATGTGTCTTGATTTCCAGAGGCAAAATGTTCATGATACATAAGGAGCCTTTTATCTGTCCAAGCCTGTATGGAAGTCAAAACTGAAATAAGGACATCCATATGTGCTTCGTTGTCCACGGCGTTGACCAATTTCCAAACATCTTTCATGACTGCTTCAGCTGCCTCTAGCAGCTCGAACTCATGTTCTCCTGTTAATACAAATTGACTGAAGAGGACCCAGATGAAGCAACTGTTATGAAGCATCTGATCAATTCCAAGAACAGCCCAGGTTTTCTTGGCTAAACCCAGAATGTCATCAATATCTTCAGAGAAAGAACTTTCATCGAGGTTGTCAAAGGAAGACCTTAAAAGCATTTCATACAAATACAAGTTAAGAGGAAATGATTCTGCCCAGGCGCTGGAGTCGGAACCCAAAACTGTATCTTTCAAAATTTGCAAAGTTTCAGCATTTACTCCTATTTCCAAAAAACCTTCGGAGAAATCAGGTAGCCGCTGCCTCAGTAAGGAAGCTAGCATTGTTCCGCTAACATTATTACCTGAATAAGGAAAAAGAACGGCCTGTAAGACTTTTTGCTGGCGCAGTTGCCAAAGCTGATACTCCATCTGATCTGAAAAGTCTGAAGATTTCATGTTGAGCAGCAACTCCATTGAGACGAGCAGAGCACCCGTTTCTCTGCCAACCTGACAGGTTACACTAGTTTGACTGAATATTTTCTAGCACAGACCTCCTAAAATGGTTGCTTTTCATTGGCATGCTTTTGACAAGAGCTGGTATTCTTCCTTAAGTATAGCGAACAAGCAAGCAAGCAGAGACTAAAGCCCATGTTAAAGCCATTCAAGCATTGAAAGCAAAAAGTGTGCAATAGAGAAATTACAAAATCTCTAGAAGGTTTCGTAGGTTGAAGAGTGAAGAGACGTGGGCAATCTTTTTGCGACGAGGCTTCAAGACACGTAAGGTTTCACCCCGACGCACTCCCAGCCAGAAATTCGGATTCACGCGGAGAGGGAAAGGACAGAAAAGCGAAGGGGAAGTGGAAAATGAGGGAATGAGTGGCGGGGAGTGCGTCGGGCTGAAAATGTTTGAGGTACCTATAAGATGCGAGGATATTTTTGCAGGTTCAAAGAATAGCGCGTTAAAAAATCAAATTCAGCTTAGATTGCTCGGGAAAGGCATGAATGGACTTGAAACGATAAGAGAAGGTATATATAATACATGTGTATGGGGCAAAAGCTTTGTACCTTCATTGATGCTGCCCTTTCCATCGCACGCAATGTTCTGGCCTCATTGCTCTCAGGTATATCCATCTGAGTCCTCATAATCTCAATAGCCGTCAACTTTTTAGAAGCTGGCTGCATTCTGGTACTCTTTCTCCTTGACTTAATGATATAGCCTTCTTAAACCTTCTAAAAGCCGCTGATGTGAGAGACTTTTCTTGGGAACGAGGCGACCCAGAAAGCGGTGAACCAGAAAGTGGTGAACCCGAAAGTGACGAACCAGATCGTGATGAACTACTAAACTCATCGGATCCCATAATAGCAGCTGAAGCTACGCTTTTCCCGCTGGACCTTCGTCCACAAGAAGCCAGAAGAATCTCATATGCAGTCTCTTTGAGGTCATCAGCTGACAGATCGACTCCCAGATTGGGAAATGGAGATAGGAGATCGTCGAGTTTAGATAAACTTCTGCCATGATACACATCTGATGACGAAAAGGAAACCATGGACGCTTCAGCGTTAATATCCAGATAAAACTAATGAAAGCTATATTCGTCTCTTACGATAATATTTTTGAGATAATCCGTATCAAGTTGATGCACCTTCAGGTCTGTTTTAGATATTCACGATAAGATAGTTTCAAGCGGAACAGAAACTGAACCCGCTCATATTCATGTATAAAACATTCGTGAAGTATTATCAATGACTAATCTGAGCCAAAGCGTCAGCTTATACCGTGGAGAATACTTATCGCGGCCGTTTTCTGACAAATCGGCTTTACATATAGCAGTTGATGATGAGTAGAAATGCTGTATTTCAAAGCTTGGAATCTACATAAATACATCCCTAAATCCAGAGGAGAAACAGCAATACTAACGAAGCTTATGTCCATGTGCAGAATTAAGACATGAGCATCGTTGATAATATTGTAAATGTCTCGCTGCATTAAATGAAAGCTGGACCTATACTTGCACACACTGCCATCGTATCAGAACAGTGGAGAATATTCCGAACAAAATGCGCCATGCGAGTCTAGACTCTACACAGTGCGTGAAACGGTTTTACGGACTCAATAAGTATCATCACCTCACAATACTTCCTATCCGTTGCAACGCGTTATTTGCTCAAGGAAGAAGCACGTTCAAAGAAAGTCGAAACCAGCTAGAGACAACAATGGATTTAATAAACAGCGCTTCAAACGGAAGGCAAGGAAGCGCGTGAGGAGGCCAGAACCAAAACCCCGCCTGGTCAATACCATACCGCAACCGAACACAATACCATCATCATCACCTCAAAGAAAAGACTGCTTCAACCACGAAAAAACTCCGCCATACTCCATCCCACCACCGGCACAGTATGTATGGAAGAAGCGGTCAGACTCAGCTTATATTTGCTTATTTAGCATTAAAGATAAAAAAGCGAAAGCAAGAAAGAGCATCTCGAACCTGACGATCCAGCACCAAAACGCAAGCCAATCCGTCTGCGAGAATTAATGTTGGCATAGAAAGCACGAAGGATCTTTTCTCATCTTCATTCACGATCAATCTCCACATTCGAAAAGCCGAAGAAGAAGCAGAATGAAGACGAGGAGGAAGGAGATGGCGATGGCGACGCAGACAGGACGCATGGGGCTGCAGACAGGACGCCGGGGGATGCGATGCTGCGCTGTATGCAGGAGGCAGGAGCCGAGAAACCCACATGGACGGATGCGCTTCCCGAGAATCTTAACTAGACTTTAAGCCTGCCCTGCCCGTGGGACCTGCCAGACCGGTGGGACCTAGGGGCTGCGACACTAGACGCCGGCAGGCAACTGACACGTGCCATGTGAGGAGTGGTGTACCGGCTGAACCAGTTCTTAACAACTCTGGAGTTGGTCCTGGTCCCATCAAACCCGGTCCTATCTCAAAGGGTTCTAAAATCGACCCGCCGCCCGGTGTCTTGTGTCGGGCAGGTATATAGGTGCTCGGCTAGTATCAACTCTAATATCAAGGAATCTACTTATTTGATTTACAAGGACCATACTTGGGTCACTCCCGAAACACACTCTCCCAAATAAGTGCTTGACTAAATTAACTCA